>CAUYPK010134561.1:0-17572 GCA_963574355.1 Loris lydekkerianus
CCTGTATCCAAAAAAATTTTACCAAATTCAATTTGTTGGCCGGTATATATTTTAAAAAAAAAAAAAAAAAAAAAAACCTATGAACAAATTCCTATGCACACTGCACATATCTTATTTTGAAGTAAGAAACAAAACGGGAACAAATACAATTCACACCACTTCATGTGGCCCACAGGCCGCAGTTTGAAGATGCCTGACGTAGACTGAAGCAGAAAAGGGTCCCAAGCTCAGGACAAGAGTTGCAAACTTTTAATAATCACGATAGAAGCTATTAGAAGCTGAGAGTGACTCATCCTCATTTTCTAACCATAGTCTTAAATCATCTTCCTTGGACAAAAAGAAGTGCATCAAAGGAAGAAGTGAAGGCAGTTGAGCCTGAAATTGTCATCTGACTCGATTCTCTAGGGAAATTTAAGGCATCTTAACTCAGCATTGCTGCCTGAATTCTTAAATCACTTGGCCCTTGGTAAGGCCAAACCATCTTTGTTATTTTTTATACTAACCTGACATTCTATAGCAGAGTGAGAATATGGGTGTTTCCTTCTCTCTCCTTCATGCTCTTCCTGGAAACTCTCACCTGTCACAACTAAGGAAAGCTTTTGCAATGTAACTTAAGCCTTAGAGGAAACCATGCTGGACTATGATTCCTGAGGACTTCAGGTATGTCTCATTTATTCTTATTGTGTACCTTGAGAAATCGAAGTCCAGAAATGTCACATGAACTACTTGGAAACAGAAAACCTTGTTTTGGCTCAGAACTACTCCTTCTGTACTTTGAAATATTCAGTATCCCTGTTTTGATAATATTCAATATTACTAACAGCCTGACCATGAAGGAAGTTGGTTATTGCTGTTTACTCTTTCTGGTATTGGGCAGCGCCCGTAGCTCAAAGAAGTAGGCGCCAGCCCCACATACCAGAGGTGGTGGGTTCAAACCCGGCCTCAGCCAAAAACTGCAAAAGAAAAAAAAAGAGTCACTCTTCATGGTATTGAGCTCAATACAGATTATTTTTCTCCAGTGTTGTACTGCCAAATTTATAAATGTTGGCACTTATTCATGTAAGGGCATCCTCAAACTTACCAGGTCAAGGTTTATTCATACTATGAACCGTGTAGCAACCTGTCTTACCACATTTGACTTAAGCTAGACATTGTGATTGGGGATATCCTGGAGTCTTCACAAATCTGTTCATATTTTCCACTGCCAAGGGAATAATAGAAGCTGTTACTATCCCCGAGGACATGGGGGTGCTACAATCACCTCACCAGGCTATCTCCACCCTCCGCCCTGCTGAGTGTCAGGATTCTAGGAAGTGGTGATGAAGAAAGGGTGAAGACAGGAAGGAAAATGGTCCAAAGTTAAGTAATGCCTAAATTGATATGTAAGTCAGTGAGAACAAATTTCAAATCAAAGTTTCAAAGCTAATGAAGATTTTCTTCAGAACTCCCCCCTTTTTGACCTCTATTTAATTCATAAGTGAACTTCTTTCTAATCTGATGAACTCCTGGGGCTGATTCCAAATGGGCTTTTGACTGACCCAAACCCCTGGCACAAATTATAATATCGGAAAAGAAAGAGCTAAGGTTTTTCAGTCCCCTCTTTTTGATGCTGAGACAACCAGTGCTGTCCCATTAGAGGTGTCCCTGTCAGCTGTGGCCCCGTGATTGACACGTAGCATCACTTGTAGCTCCAAGCCACCGAGATTTCAGTTTAGGTTTGTTACCAAATCCTAAGCATAAACTAATCTGTCCTAACTCATTCCATTTTTTCTCTTGCTGATAAAAAGTCCATGGACCTGTGCTTTTGGAAAAGGAGGCTGAAAAGTTACCCACTGCCTTAACTGAGGCTACTATAACAGAATACCATAGACTGGGTCACTACAACAAGAGATACTTATTTTTCACAATCTGGAAGCTGGAAATTCAAGATTAAGGTTCCAGCAAGTTTGGTTCCTTGGTGCCTAGTGAAGGCACTTTTGCTAGTTTGCAGACAGCTGCCTTCTCCTGTGTCCTCAGCATGGGTTTTTCTCAGTGAATGCACTTGGTGGCAGGAGGGGAAGGAGATCTGGCATCTCCTCCTCTTGTAATGATGATAATATTATCATCATTATACTGTCTCATGACCTCATCTAAGTCCTATTACCTCCCAAGGGCCCCACCTCCAAACATCATCACATTAGGGCTTCTACATACGAGTTTTCAGACTGCAAATCTTTAGTCCATACATCCTGTATTACAACTAGGCAGGATGAATAGTGGTGTTCTGACACCAATTTAATTGAAGGCAAGGTGGCATGTTACATTAAAAGCAAAGCTGGTGAAGTAAAACAGAAGAATGAAAGAGGGTATTTTATATTTAGCAGCTGATAAGGAGCATAAATGTATAACAGGAAGCTTTAAATGACACTTCTTGCATTTATGCTTTACCCCAACCACTACTAAATGGGAAACCTTGGAAAAATTGTTTAATACTTCCAAGCCTCAGTTTCCCCATCTATAACCAGAGGTTAGTAATATATTTCTCAGATTGTTATTAGGAGGATTAAATTATATGATGCATACAAAACACCAAACACAATGCTTGCAGATTAGCAATAAATTTAATAAATGAAATGATTTTTATTCCAACAATTATTTCTATCCCATCTCAATTCCTGTCTGATTACAGTCATGCTTGCTTCAGCAGTGTAAAAATAATTATTTTCATTCATATGAATGGCTTACCATTTTTGCCTAATGATGTGTAGCATAATAGCTGTTATACATATCATTAAATATGTATCTGATTAATTTTGTTGTAATTTTAATTGCAATACAAAATTCCTCTCGTGCATACTCAGCCATCAAATGCTGTTGCACATGAAACAGGCTTGGCTGCTTTCAACCTGAAAGAATTACAGGGACATTGATCACACATAATATAAATCATAGACCCGAGAGCAGCATGGCACAAAGGAAAGAACACAAGGTTGATTGAGAGTCAAGTAGACCAAGGACTGAGCACGTTAGCTCCACCAGTATAATTTCTCAAGCTCCTTCTAAGAGTTCTTCTCTGTAAAATATGGCCAGTGATACCTACCATGTAGGGTCTTGTGAGGAATGGAGATACTGTGTAGAAGATGATCAATAAGGAGCTTGGAACGTAGAGGACAATTGATTGTATTAGATCTTACTATTTGAAAAGTTGGACTTTAATCTGGAAGGAGCTTCCAGAAAACCATTGTGTTAGTCACCTCTGCTTTGTAGCTAGGAAGGATGTGATCATTCTCCCCTCATTTTCTACAAATGCAGAGACATCAGTGTGATTTGCACCGGGTTACACAACTTCTAATTGAAGAAGATAAAAGCTGAGCCAGCAGTGGTGGCTCATATCTCCTCTGCTTCCCTCCTTCGTTCAGCCCATGCACATTCTTCTGGTGTTGAGTCCTGGCATCCTCGCCTCTCCAAAGAGAGGAAGCACAGTTGAGTCAGGAGGAAATAGAACTGTCAAGTAGGAAAAGAAATCAGAGAACAGAAAATAGACTTTTTGTGTTGTACATTTGACAAAAACAATTAAATGGTTCTGTAAACCCAAAAGTCTTGAGAAAATTAAAACTTCTTGGTATTTAAGTTTACATTCTTCCTTCAGGAAAGAAACTGGGATGGCGTCCTGTTGATCAGAACCTGTCTTCATGAGCCTCCCAAGTTTCACAGGAGACCTGGCCTTTCCTCTGGTTCCGGCTCTGAATGCTGTCTTCCGTGTTAAGCTCTCCTTCCCCTGAAGCTGAACCAGAGTCCATTCAGACCTGAAATGTCTGAGCTGCTGGCTGCACGTGTCACTGTGGAAGCAGCTGCTTCCTGGAGCACCAATCAGATGTGCACAGCTCTGCTGCAGCATGGTGGCTGTTTCCTTAGGAGGTTTAGTACTAGTACAAACCTTCACAAAGGGTCCGACAAGGGCTGAGTAGACAAGTCAGACTTGACTTCTCCATACCTTGTCTTTCTATCCTCCTCTTGGTCTAGTCTTCTCCCTGAAGCCCTGAAGACATTGAATCATGGTAGTTTGAACCTCGACATCTTATCTCACTGGGAAGTTAGTTACATTATTTCTCAGATGCTCCTATAAAAGGATCGTGGCAAGACAAAGTAAGAGACTATGGGTGAATATACTAGATGCTTATTAAATATGAAGAAAATGATTAGTTTTCCTTTCTTTCCTAACTAAGTCTAGGGAAAAAGAGCTATAATAAATATAAATATTTTGTTTGTTTCAAACTGGGAGAGTTAAAGATGAAGGAGGTTGCTAATACTACATCATGTTGAATATTTCATTTTCAATAATTATAATTAAAAACTTACAAGAAAAATAAAAATAAAAATAAACTCTGATGTAGAAGTCTTTAGTGAGTTTTATATCTTTAGTTTTATATATATATATATATATAAATCGTATATAGTATATACGATTCATTTTAATTTTAACTGAAATGACCTTTTATACATCAGATAAACTTTTGATAAAGGAAGCAAAACTAGTAATTGGACATGACACTTTGTTATTGAATTCAAAGTATTAATGAAGCAATCTAAAGGTAAATATTTTTTTCTGGGAATGATAAAATCTGGTTATGATTTTCCTGGTTATGAAGTTGTGGTTTGAAAGAACAAGGATGTTGTTGACAGAGGAGTTGTTTTTCATCAGGTCAATTAATTTTGTTAGGTTCTTAGATAAGGTCCTGGCAAATGCCAATCCCATAATTAAAGCTCAAGATCCTATTATGCTCACTTATTTTTTAAAAAAAAACCTGAATAGATTTATTTCATAATCATTAAACATCTCGTCTACTAAAGTCCTTCATAGTAGGTGCTGAATAGTGGGGAATCAATTTACTTTTTCTGCATTAAGTGTCAAAGAAGAGGAAAATGGGCTTATATTTATGTTCTCTAAAATGAAGGTTCAAAACTGTCATTTTCTAGAGGCCACATCTGCTGTTATTACAAAGAGCTCTATATGGTATACAAGGACTGTCCAGAAAGTATCTATCCATGGGTGTGTCCATTTTTCGTATTATATGGCTGGATAATTTCTGGACAACCCTCATATGTGTACAGTTTATTTATAATAATAAACCTGTGTGTAGCATACTGATGCCACATAGTTTGTAAAAGAAACACTGTGGAAATGTTGGTATGAGCCTGGATTGATTCTTTCCATAACTAGATGGCTCTAGCCTTGACACACAAACTACCTTGGGCTATTCTTGGAATGTAGTTTTAATTTGGAATCACTCCTAAGAGTAAGCAGTAAGGGCTGGGAGAATGTATATGAGGAGAAATTGGGAGCTGTCAACACACTCATCTAGATAATTAAACTGAGGCTCTTGCAGATGGATAACTACAAGTTCTACCTACCTTGCAAGCTACTGAGGAAATGAATATGGCTAGAGTGTCAATTGAGTGCTAATGTACTATATAACAGTGACTAACTTTGATTTTGAGGAAATTCTCATGGAGGATTATGAGAAAATCTCCTAGAAGTTCCTAAAATTTCTACTGTTACCATGAATATAGCTAAGCTATTGATTTTGAGTGTACTACAGAAATAAGATAATGACAATAATATTGTCATTGTGTTGTCATTGTCATTGTGTTGACGATGATGAAGAAAAATAATGGCTTTTTATATACAGTAGACCCTTGAACAATGCAAGGGTTAGGGTCGCCAACTCCCACGGAGTCAAAAATCCATATGAGGTCTGACAAGTTTGTGAACTTGCCCCTGTATGCTTACATTGGCAGCACGGTACAAACAACTCAGTAAGGTTTTATAATCTTGGTGTGTCAGTGTCTCACAGTTACGTTTGCACTGATGTGTGGTTGTGTCTTGCTGAATGGCGTTCATTAGTGTTGCTGCGTGTTTTCACGTGTCATCTCAAGAATGTTGGAGCTTGAATTAAACCAATGAACAAACGTTAAACTTCTTGTTAAATTCGGCAAGAGTGCAAATGAAATCAGTGACTGTTAGTCCAAGTTTATGGGGATAATGCCATCAAGAAAATGATGGTATCCAAATGGATTAAATGTTTTTCTGAGGGAAGAGAAAAGATCACTGATAAAGGTCAGGGTGGTTAGTAACAAGGAGAACTGATGAAAACATTGCAAAAATTCATGGAATTGTTAGCTAACTGTAAGAAGTATAGCAGACAAAGTAAAAATTGATGGAGGAATGGTTAGGAACATTTTAACTGAAGATCTTCGCCAAGAATTTACGACTCTTGCATCACAACAATGTACCATCTCACACGAACTGTCTGTGAAGGAGTTTTTACTAGTGAACAAATAACTTTACTAGAACACTCTCTATACTCACCTGATCTGGCCCACAGTGACATTTTTATTTACAGGAAGATAAAGGAAATACTGAAAGGAAGACATGTTGATGACATTCAAGACATTAAGGCTAATATGATAATACGATGACAGCTTTGATAGCCATTCCAGAACAAGAGTTCAAAATTGCTCCAAAGGGTGGACTAGGTACTGATATCAGCACATAGTTTCTCCAGGGGAGTACTTGGAAGGTGACCATGGTGGTATTCAGCAATGAGGTATGTAGCCCTTTCTCTGGAATAAGTTCATGAAATTAATCATCAGATCTTGTGTAACCTTCCCAAAAGTTAGTAATAGCCTACTTTTGACCAGAATCTTTGCCAATAACAGTTGATGAACACATATTTTGTATGTTGTATATATTATACACTGTATTCTACAATAAAGTAAAGTAGAGAACACAATGTTATTAATAAAACCATAAAGAAGGCAAAATATATTTCCTTACCCTGGTCAATAGGATACATAGAAAATCTATAGAAGGAAAGGAAATATTTGCAAGCTATACAGACAATAAAGGGCTAGAATCTACAATGAACTAAAACAAATCATATAAATTATAACAAACTCAAAAAGTCACATAAAAAATAGAAAAAAGACATCAACAGAAGTTTTTAAAAAGGATATAGACAAATGGCCAATAAACATATGAAAAGAATTCTCATCACTAATTACCAGGTAAATGCAAATTAAAACTACAATGAGATATCACCTTTTCCCTTTCAGAATGGCTAATACTAAAAAGCAGAAAATAATAGATACTAGTGTTCATAAAAAGAAAAAGAATACCTGTACACTGTTGGTGGGACTGAAAATTAATACCATCTCAATGGAAAGTATTATGGAGATTCGGCAAAGAAATAAATATAGGTTTACCTGTCAATCCAGCAATCCCACTAGTGGGTATTTACGTAAAGGAAAAAAAGGCATTTTATGAAAAAGATACCTGAACTTCATTGTTTATTGCAGCATAATTCACAAGTGTAAAGTTCTGGAATCAAATT
Organism: Loris lydekkerianus; assembly: GCA_963574355.1. Taxonomy (NCBI): domain Eukaryota; kingdom Metazoa; phylum Chordata; class Mammalia; order Primates; family Lorisidae; genus Loris; species Loris lydekkerianus. The sequence continues at coordinate 7,374 of CAUYPK010134561.1, forward strand.
AAGTGCCTGTCAGTTCTTGAGTGGATTAACAAAACATGGTATGTACACATACATATATCATCGAGTGCCATTCAGTTATAAAAAGGAATGAATTAATGTCTTTTGTAGCAATATATTTGGAAGTGGAGGCCATTATCCTAAGTAAAATAACTCATGAATGGAAAAATAAATGGCATATGTACTTTCAAACTCTCTAACAATTTGGAAGTAATAAATGGGGCCACATGTGTACAAAGAGGTGTAAAAGGCATTGGAAATAAAGACTGGGAGAAGGGGCAAGAAGAAGGCTACCTAAGCTACCTAATAAAGACTATTTGGATGACAGGTACACTAATACACATAACGTAGGCAGAAGCATTATACAAACTATCCATGTCACAAAAAAATCTGTACCCTGCAACTATTTATTTATTTTAAAATTAAAAAAAAAGAAGTTAGTGAGAAAAAAAAAAAAAAAAAAGAAGTATAAATGATGAATATGGTGGGGACTAGTATTTTCCAAAGCAGAATTACTGAAATTTATGGGAAAGCAGCTATTATACAGTTATCTTTTATAAAATTACTCTGAGGTAATTATGCAAATTTGGAGATGTAGACACCCTTTGTGAGAGGCCTAAGACAGATGTGGAAACTATGTCAAGTTTGGAGAAAGTACGTACATCACTTTCCTATCTATTGCTTAACAAATTACCATGAACTTAGTGGCTTTATACTCATCAGATGTGTATTATCTTAGAGTTCTAGAAGTCAGTAATCTAAAATGGGTTTTAGAGTAGGGCTAATGTCGAGGTATCAACAGAGAGGTGTTACTTCTGGAGCTTCTAGGGGTGGCTTTATACTTGCCTTTTCCAGCTTCTAGAGGTGTCCCACAATCCTTGGTTTGTAGCCACATCACTCTGATCTCTGCTTTTGTTCTCCCATCTTCTTGCCTTTTACTTTCAATTATGAGAATCTATATGATTAGATTGAGCCCACTGGGGTAATACAGAATACTCATCCCATTTTATAAGTTTCTTAATCACATGAGTAAAGTACTGTTTTGCTATGTCAGGTAAATAACTATTTATCAGTTCTGAGGATTAGGAGGTGGATATCATAGGGGAAGGAATTATTTTGCCTAGCACAGAACATAGAGTGAGAATTACAAACATTTGAATTAAATAGCTATTGTGAACTGAATGTTTGTGTTCCTTTGATATTCATATGTTGAAATCCCAACCAATCCGATAATATTAAGAAGTGGGGTGTTGGGCAGTGCCTGTGGCTCAGTAAGTAGGGCGCTGACCCCAGATCCTGAGGATGATGGGTTTGAACCTGGCCTTGGCCAAACTGCAACAAAAAAATAGCTGGGCATTGCGGTGGGCCCTTGTAGTCCCAGCTAATTGGGAGGCTGAAGCAAGAGAATCGGGTGACAAAATGAGACTCTGTCTCTAAAAAAAAAAAAAAAAAAGAAGAAGTGGTGTGTATGTGAGGCGATTAGGTCATGAGTATAGAGCTCTCAAAAGTAAGATTAATGATCTTTGTAAAAGAATCCCAGAGTGTTCTCTTGTTCTCTTTGAGAAAATGACGAGAAGATGAGAGTCTGCCACCAGAGTAGAGCCCTCACCAAAACACAACTGTGCTGATCTAGAACTTTCTGCCCCCAGGACTGCAAGAAATCAATAAATTCTGTCTGTTATTCACCAGTCTGTCTATGGTACTTCATTACAACAACTCAACTCTACTAAGGTGGCACTATTTCACTTCTTTGAAATAAATACATGTGGAAAGATATTTTAGGTTGAATTGTGAGGAAATTCTCTTCAAATTAATTACTGTCAGTTTTGCACCTCAGCATTTTTTTAGTTTAAGTGTGAAACACAGAGATGTCTGAATCTTTAACATTGAGGCCTTGATTTTTATTCTACAGAATTACCTTGAACCCAGATGTTTGCCCTTCAGATACCTCTGAAAGGCAGTTTCAGCTAACTATAAATTGCAACCACTCTTCTTTTGGGATTTAACGATAATAAGTGGTGGAATTTCTGAATAATAGGATGCTCATGGCTGAAAGAGTGGACTAACAAATATTGTTTAATCTATTCTAGGCCTGGGCCAGTTGTAAGAGTAAGTAAAAGAGTATATACTCCGAAGTTACTGGCCCAAAAAAGAAAAAAGAAAAAAAAAACAAAAAAACTTCTTACATGTGTTTTCCAAGTGTAAAGCTAATGTGGGCTGGGTGTCAAGACTCAGGCCTCTAATCTCAGCACCTTGGTAGGCTGAGGCGAGAGGATTGTTTAAGGCCAGGAGTTAGAGAGCACAGTAGACGACATAGAAAGACCCCGTCTCTATATATATTTGAAGAAAAAAAAGAATTGGCCTGGTGAAGTGGCATGTGTCGATAGTGATAGCTACTTGGGAGGCTGAGCCAGAAGGATTGCTTGAGCCCAGGAATTTGAGGCTGCAGTGAACTAGGATGATGTCACTGCCTTTTAGCCTGGACATTAGACTTATTACCATAAATAAATAAATAACTCAAATATAAAGATTGGATCTTAGATTTTTATAATATACTGTATACTATGGTACATAGCTACATTAGTTTTCTGCTGAGAAACAGAACCAACAGAGAGAGAGAGAGACAGAGTCTGACTTAAGAAATTGGTTCAATTGTGGAGGCTGATAAATCCAAAATTCACAGGGTGGGGAACAGGCTGGAAAGTTAAGAGTTGAGATTGCCATCTTGAATCTGAAATCATCAAGGAGGGCCAGCACACTGGAAATGGAGGCAGGATTTCTACATTGCAGTCTGAGGCAAGAATCTTATTTGGGAAGTCTTACTTTTCACTCATAGGGCCTTAACTGATTGGATAAAGCCCACCCAAATTACAGAGGGTAATTTGCTTTGCTTAAAGTCAACTGATTGTTAATGATAATTTATATCCATAAATACCTTGAGTATAATAGCTAGACTACTGTTTGACCAAACAACTAGACTTCATAGAACCCAGCCAAGTTGATACACAAAGTAATGATCACAACGCCCAAGGCTGAGAGCACTAGTCTTGTTTCTTTGAAGTACAGGGAATTTCTTTTTTCTGTGTTTAAATCTTGAAAATTATACGTGATTTCTACTACTAAATCTTATATTACATTAGATATAGAACTTGAAGAGAATAAAATAACTCAAAGCCTTTTCAATTTAGAACTTGGAAAAATTTGCCATTGTGTTATTTTATACAATTTCTTAGTAATTGTTACTCTAATAACTACTTCATTGCAGAGACATCAATTCATGTAGAAGGACATGGGCATAAATCCTTGTTCTGATTAATTATTTTGGGAGCCTGGAATCACCTTGAATTAATCATCTAGGTTACTTTAGTATATGATATATGACATTAATTTTATTATATTGTGACAGCTACGGAGAAACCAGCTGATTTGAAAGTGGACCACCTATCATCTTGATAAATAGAAACTGCCCAGATGCAGAAGGAATGTTGACTTACAGCAATTTGCTGATATTGACGTTAATAGAAAATAGTTCCATAATATTGCATGTAACCAAAAATTGTAAAAAAATAATGTTGAAAAAATTAGGAGCTTAAAAGAGTCACATGAAGCTCAACATTTAATGGAAAGAGATTTTGACTAAGTCCTTTTGAACTACTTTTTAAACTAAAAAAAAAAAAAAGGCTTTTAAAAAGCATCAAGGTAATTGTTTTGAAGATATCCAGTGATTGCTCATTGTTTAGGTACTAGCTGCTGCAGTTTGCAGGGTTGCCAGTCCACAGAGTCAGGATTTTTATATAGACTCCTTGTGAGATGCATGTATTCATCCCATGTAGAAGATTTTGGTGACAAAAAAGTTCCAATTTCAAAGCAATTGAGATTGACTTGGGATTTTGTATTAGTCAGCAGGATTCTCCAGAGAAGGGGTGTGTGTGTGTGTGTGTGTGTGTGTGTGTGTGTGAGAGAGAGAGAGAGAGAGATTTTTAAGGAATTTATTTTAAAAAAATTTAAGTTCACAAAACTGTGGAGGTGTGTAAGTTTAAAATTAGGGTAGGCCTGCAGCCTGGAGACCCAGGGAAGAGTTGCCTTTTAAGTCTAAAGGGCTGCTTCTGTCAGAATTCTTTCTTGCTCGGGGTGGCCAGTCTTTTTTCTGTGAAGGCCTTTAGCTAATTGAAAATGACCTACCCATAATACAGAGGATGGTCTGCTTTACTCAGAGTCCACCCAATTCAATGTTAATCTCATCCAAAAAACACTCTTGCAGAAATATCCAAAAGAACATTTAAGCAAATATCTGGCAACTATGTCCAGCAAAATTGACACATAAAATTAATCATCACAGATTCTTACCTGATTGAAACAATGAGCTGAAGTATCAATGGGAATACAAGCAAGAATAGAAGAAATGGGATAAATATGAAGTCTGCTGGTTGGATAGTCACCAATTTTATTTCTTAAGAACGCTTCAGATCCCTTATGAGCAAATAATATGAACTGCAACAAAGAACTATGCAAAAAGAAAATGATGATGGAGCAGCAAGAGAAGAGTGTCACTCTGGAGGAGACAAAAGGTGATTCTTTTTCATTGGTACAATAGTCCTATTCATTTCCTCTGCAATGGGCATTCCCTGTTGCTGTTCCTCTGTTCCACTGAATGCAGCTCTCAACAGCACAGCACGTGGTGCTCTTCTCATGGCTTCTCTGCATGCTGGGTGTTCCTGACAGCACAGGGGAGGTTCTTGGGGAGCATGATGCAGCCCTGGGCTGGCAGTGCCTCTCACTACCACGGAGGCACTGCTGAACTTGGCACCAACAGCAATGTAGTCAGATGTGCAGACCAGACTCCCTCAGTCCCCACTGCCCCATAAGGAAACGATGGAAGTTTTGTATTTTTTCTACCGGCTACCTGTAATCAAAAACCATGGCAATAAAGCATACTAATTTTAATTAGCAAAGACCACAGTTTGTTTATTTATTTGCCCTTTGCCTCTATGAGGATAGAACATAGATTTGATTTGGAATGACTCCAGGGTCCTGGGCATCTGGGTAGCTGCACCAAACCATTACTAGGCTGTTGCATGACTGTTATATCTCTGAACCATCTCTGGCCAGTCCTACTGCACATAACCTACCCTGACGAAAGCAGCAATAGAACAATTTTCAAGTTTATTCATACTTGCTTTCCAAAATTCAGGGGAGAAATACATAGAGAGAAATTTAGCCACTGATTTTATCAACTTCTATTTTATCCATCTTGGAATATGAACACAGAATTAGACGTCAGATCAAGACCAATGCTATTAAAGACCTTCATAGGCTCATTTTCCTCACCTGAATAGGTGATTTAGTTTTATATGAGCCATGGGATGGATTAAGTGACATTTTAGGATAGTTTCCTGGTACACTCTCTTTAATACTCTCTCACAAACTAAAAAACAATGCACACTATAAACATACATTCAATACTATACAAGATTAATTAACCAACTAAATTTCTCAATAAAATGTAGTTAATTTAACTAATGGGTTTTCTTAACTAATATGAAAAACCAGTCATACTTAATGTGCTTACATTTATCCTACTATTCCCTAGGTCAGTTATGTTTTTATCTCTCTTCTATCTTGCTGAATTCTATTAATGAGTTTACTTAAATACACAAATCATTAGTTAGGGGAAAATATTAACATACACACCAGCTATTCAAAATTATCCAGGCTTAGCTTAGCTTTCTTCCACCCTTTGTGTACTAAACTAGCTCTTTTATTGACTTACAGATTATTTTTCAGGGTAATCATTACATTTTTTCTTCATAGACTTATATTACTAAAAAGTTTTCATTTATAAATTGTTCTTTTTTATGTGTGTGTGTGTATTAATGTTTGTAATTTTGAGGTGGCTATTGGAGGTTGAGTCCTCTGAGAAGTGGACTTGAAAACAGTTTTTCTGGTATAAGCTAAATATATTCAGATTTATTAAAATCTTAATTTTTATGCTTTTAGATCCTTTTAAATAAAGTTTTCTGTTTAGATTCAAAAAAGTAAACTTTTTGTTTTTACTAAATATTAGGTATTCAAATCATCTGAAATTAATTTTCAAATACTTTATGATGTCCTATGATTTTTCCATTTGAGTAGTCAATTTCTGACTATTGAATTTAGTATTCAAATATTAAATATTGTACTTTTTCTTTTAACAAATTATAAAGGTTCAGTATTTGCCAGTGATTAACTGACTGCTGCACAGCCTTAAAAACCACACTTACTACCCTCTCTGTCTGAATGGGCTGGAATTTTTAACGCTTCCCTTTAGTAGCTTAGTCAGAGGGGACTCCACTCCTCTTCCCAGACCTGCTGTGCCTCTTCCTGCTGCTTCTCGCTCCTGCTGCACATTAGTCAGTGGTGCATGGATGTGCCCACATCCCACCATGCTTCATCTTTAGCAGTTGCCTGGCCCTAGCCATAGCCCAGTGATCGTCTCTCTAGATTAGAACCGCTTAGAGCCAGACACTGCATGCTCCGGGCCTGCTCTACTGGGCAAACCAGAGGACTATTCTGCCGCGGGAAGGCTGCAACCACTCCTTCTAATCCCAGCCTTATGGGACCAGGACACTCATTCCAGACCAGACCCTCCACGGATACCTTCCCTCAGTTTGAGGGTACTCTTAAAAGATCTTTTTACAACTGTGTATTTACTTTTCTATCATAACAATAATTATTTTTATCAAACTTCCCAGGTTTAAATGTTCGTGTATTTTCTGGCTCCTAGTTGGACCCAGCCTAATGCAAATGGTACTCATTTTCCAACTGATCTGTAATGCTATCTCTGTTACATGATAACTCTTATTTTCATGGGGTGTTTTTTTGATAACTTGCATTTTTGTATTTTTTCTTTGCCAATTTTTAATTATTCAATTACTTCTCAGTCCTATTTTAAAATTATTTGTCTACTAAAAAATTTAGTTACATTTACTGAGTATTTATATATTAACTACATTTACTATAAATTGTAAAAAAATTATATTTAAGTTGAATTAAAATATGTAATTTAATATATATTAAATTAACTTTAATTAAATATATACATATTATATTAGCTATAGAAAATGCTAAATAATTTATAGACTATGGGTTTTATTATTCTTAATTTTGAACTGATCTTGGCTTCTTCTTGCTCTTTGTTCTTCACAATAATTTTAGAGCAGCTTTTCAAATTCTTCAAAAAGTTTCTATGGCAGTATCAATGGATATTTAATTAAGTGCAAATTCATTAGGAGAGAATTACAAAAGAAATGTGTTTAAAATTGTACCATTGATCCTGGTCACGATATCTCATGCCTGTAATCCTAACATTCTAGGAGGCCAAGGAGGGTGGATTCCTTGAGTTTAGGAGTTGGAGACCAGCCTAAGTAAGAACAAGGCCCTTTCTCTACTAAAAATAGAAAAACTAGCTGGGCATTGTGGCAAGTGCCTATAGTCCCAGCTATTCCAGAGGCTGAAGAAGGAGGATTGCTTGAGCCCAAGAGTTTCAAGTTGCTGTGAGCTGGGGTATCGTGGCACTCTACCTAGGGCAACAGAGTGAGACTGTGTCGCAAAAAAAAAAAAAAAAAAAAAAAATTATGATTGAATATGATATTTACAGTAAGTTTTAGCCAAATATCACCCTTGTATTATTAGGAGTGGTAATACTTTGCTATAAATTTTAAATCAAAATTAAGAGTTGAAGTTTATATAATGCTTTTTTATCTGCAGAGATAATTATATGATCATGTGATAACTTAAAGTAGAAGATCACACTAATAGATTTTCTAGAAATACATCCTTTATTACTGAATACACTAAGTCATAAAAGGTGTTTCATGACTTGATTCACTCAATGCATTTCATTAGTGTTTTTGTATGTGTGCTTATAAGTTTAATTAACCAGTAGTTTTGCTCATTCTGTCATTGCCCGGTTTTAATGCCACAACTTTTCTAGTATCATAAAATGAGTTGTAATTTTTGTTTTCATAATCTGGAACAACTTGTATAAGAAGGAATTATTAATTAATTTATTTATTTTTTCCTATTTATTTATTTATTTTTTTTTTTTTATTGCGTGGGGAAGGGGCAGGGAAAGAAGGCGGGGGATGAGATGCGTGACAGGGCTGAGCCAATGGCATGGTACCACGTTGGCTGTATCTAGGTAGAGGCAGTTTCAGGCCGGGCCTTGCTGAGTCATTGCTACACGGAAGTAGCTTGATGGATCTACTTCTAGTGAGGCTAAAAACATTTTTGATGTCAATTGGTGGAGAAATTATAGGTTAGGACTAGATAAATATAATTCTCCGTAAGGAAGTGGTTAAAGTTAAGTAGGAGTCACCTGTTTTGAGAGGAGACGAATGAATACAGAGACTCTTGGGCTTACAAAGAAAAAGTTCATTGCCTTTGTAACTTCTCTACATGTTCTGTAACAGTCATGAAGTGATCACAGACTTTAAGGGCCTATGAGACAGACAGATTCTTATTCCATTCACCAGTGAGGATTCCCCATTTATGTCTTGTTACATTGTGGGTCAGCAAGACCACAACTTGTGGGGACTATGATTTAGTTGCTTGGTATAAACTTCCTCTGAGACAATGATATGTGATGGAAATAATTCAAATCAGGAGTTACAAACTCACATACCTGCAAGTCAAGGATTTGTACAGGGAGCAGAATGGCCAGGGGCTGTGGTAACCTGCAACAGGGACTCTTCATTAAAGTGTGGCCCTTCCTCAGCACCAATTTCTCGCTGTGTCCATGTGGGACGTGGGCCTGATGCCTCCAGGTCCTTTGATTTCTCAATAGAAATTGGAATTCCAGATTTCCATGTGAAATAGCCTGATTTTTTCAGTCTAAAAAACTAATTGAGATGAAAACAACAGTTGTGTGAGCCAAACAATGTCTGACAATGGAGTCAGGCCCTGTGGGCTGCCCGATTTTGACCTTTGAGTTAAATGTTTTATCAGAAATCTTTTGATGAGGTTAGTCTGAGTTAATGTATAAGCAGAATGACACTGTAGTTGTTGGAACAGCATATTGTTATTTAAATAAACAGCCAGTGCCATATACGCCATATAAGGATCATAACTATGTATTTCTTTATATTTGGCAATAGGGCAGGTCAGCAAAAAACTTTGGCTTTTGACCAAAATATTTAGAGACCAAAAATCTTATGCCATTTGATCTTCAAAGTCAGGAGCAACAAGACGAACACATACTATTTCATATGACCAGTATCTTCTTTTTACGAGCAGCAAACCTCCCTGTTTTGGGAAATTACTCTCCTTCCTCCTCATTTTGATTACGTGGTTCCGTTGGGAACTACTGTGTTTTTGCCTTACCTTGATTTCCTACTTATTACAAATTGGTCTGGCCCTAAATGCCTGATCCAAGGCACACAAATCAGAGTTCCCTGAGGAATTCCCTCTCTGGTGTGATGTGATGTTTTCTTTTCCCAGTAAGGATCTGATGGCTCAGAAACTGAAGTGGAAAAATAGCTCATTTGTGCAGAGCTGGGGAATAGCAAAGTCAGGGGACTGAGGGAATCTAGCAAGGCAGCAAATGCATGTTTTATTTCTTTTTATTATTTATATTCTGGAAGTTTTGAAAAATAAGTCTTAACACACTGTGGAAGTGTGTGAGCTTTTCATTTAGCATGAAAGAGGAGGTGAATGAAGCAAAAAATATGGGTGATGAATATGAACGCTGAACTTTTTAAGATGCTTTGGGATGTCTGTGGTAAAAGACCATCTACTCTAACATTAGCCAAAAGCATGAATATGGCCTCATGCATCTGAGAAGTCCGGGAGCTCACCCAGCTTCAGGCAAAGGGGGGCCCAGACAATGTCACCAGGGCCGTGTCTTTTTCATCTTTTGGTTCTTTTTCTCCCCTTCTGAATTTTACTGTATTAACTACCCTTTCTTTTCTCTATGCCCTTCTTCTATTGTTTTTTTTTTTTTTTTTTTTTTTTTTTTTTTTTTTTTTTTTTTTTTTTTTTTTTTTTTTAAAAAAAAAATTTGATATTTAAAATAATAAAAAATTAAAAAAAACAAAAAAAAAAAAAAAAAAAAAAAAAAAAAAAAAAAAATATAAGAAGGGCATAGAGAACAGAAAGGGTAGTTAATACATTAAAATTCATAAGGGGAGAAAAAGAACAAAAAGATGAAAAAGACACGGCCCTGG
>CAUYPK010134564.1:0-25511 GCA_963574355.1 Loris lydekkerianus
TGAGGGCAAGACACAATTATAAGAGGGACTTTACCTAACAAATGCAATCAGTGTAACCTGGCATCTTGTACCCTCAATGAATCTCCAGCAATAAAAAAAAAGAAAGAAAATTAGTTGGCTGTAAATGTGTGAATGTATTTCCAGTTCTCCGGTCTATTGGTTTATATGTCTGTTTTTATGTCAGTACCATACTGTTTTGGCTACTATGGCTTTATAGTATATTTTGAAGCCAGGTAGAGTGATGACTCTAACTTTGTTCTTTTGCTCAGTATTGCTTTGGCTATATGAGGTCTTTTGTGGTTTCGCATAAATTTTAGGATTGTCTATGTCTGTGAAGAATATCATTATGTTGAATGGAACTGCATTGAATCTGTAGATCACCTTAATGGTATTAATATTTTAGCAATGTTAATTCTTCTAATAAATGAGCATAGGATATCGTTCCATAATTTTATATTTCCTTCAGCTTATTTAATCAGTGTTTTATAGTTGTCCTGGTAAAGAGATTTAACTTCAGTTAAATTTATTCCTAGACATTTTATTTTATTTATTTATTTATTTTGAGACAGAGTCTCACTCTGGCACTCTGAATAGAGTGTTGTGCCATCATAGCTCACAGCAACAGCTCACAGCTCTTGGGCTTAAGCAATGGTCTTGCTTCAGTTTTTCTATTTTATTTTATTTTTTAAGTAGAGATGGGGTCTTGCTATTGCTTAGACTGGTCTAGAACACCAGAGCTCAGGCAATCCACCCACCTCAGCCTCCCAGAGTGCTGGGATTACAGGTGTGACCCACTGCACCCAGGCCTATTCCTAGGTATTTTAGACCCTGAAATAAAAAACAGAGTTTCCTGGGCTGGGGTTGCTAGACCTGTATCCCACCTTTGTCTCTGACACCCTCAGGGATTTTTCGCCCTACAGGCACTCATCATGCTTCCTGTAGGCTGTGGCAGGAACAGTTTTCCTGCAAAGGAACCCAAGATGGTGGGGAGATGGCTGTCCCCCTTGGTCTTACTTTTTCCAGTGTAGAAACTATGAGTCCAGGGGAATTTTCCCTGCGTGGTGCCTGGCAGACGTGGGGAGGGGTGTCCCAGACACAGAAGTGTATTCTCTTACTGTCTGCTTGGAGTGTTCCACTTCTCTGTGGTCCCACTGAGTATCTCAGTCTGAGATTGGAGTGCTGGGATGTTGCTGGTGATAATCTTGCTGCTGGATATTTGTCTTTGGTTTTCTACGGGCGAGGGTGAAGCCAGATGACTTCCACTCTGCTATTTTGGTGATGTCACTCTGACTTTCATGTATTAAGCCAACTTTGCATTCTTGGGATAAATTCCATTTTGTCAGAGTATATAATACTATTTGCATTGTTTGTTAGTATTTTGTCAAGGACTTTTGCATCTATTTTCATAAAGGATACACTTTTGTAGTTTACTTAAGATAGCTCTGTCTAGTTTTGGTATGAGGATAACACTGGTCTCACAGAATGTGCTTGCCTTTTTCTGTTTCATCAATGCAATTGTTCTAGTTGAATAAAGGCTTGCTGGCTTACAACCACTGGGGCCTTACCCACCCCATCCGCCCATGTTTGCAGAATGGACAATTGCCCCTTTTCCTGTGATTCTGGGACCACTCAGGCGAGTGGTCAGAATGGACACCTCCCTCCTCAGAGCCTGCACTCCCCCGACCCCAAGTTTGAGAGCTGTTTCCAACATATCTTTTAAGTTCCCTTGTGTCTTTTTCCTTATGCCCTGTCCTGCTCCCAGGGACCTGCTCACCGGCCACTTGTATTATTGCAAATCTTCCCAGGCCTCCAGTTTCCCCCACCATTCGTCCTCCTGCAGAGATAGTTTTCTAAAACCCTGTTGAGAGCAAGTCACAGTCCTGCTCTGTCTCCTCCGCTGATGCTCCATGTCTTGAAATGCAAAGATTCCAAAACAACTCCACAGTGCACCCCTTCCACCAGGGCTTGGAGGCAGGGGCTGAAGCAGCCATCCAGTGAAACGCTTCTCCTTGGAGGTTTCTAATTTTGTATGTCACCTCTATGTGCCTTTTACCCTCTATGATTTATCCATGGTGTTTTGAATATTAAATAACGGGCATTTCTGTGATCTTGGAGCAAAGATGACACCCTGGCAAGATGCTCCATGCCTGTACCACGGCTCATGGCAATGTGTTCCCCAGGAGACAAGGAATTGAAGTGTAGGATGGAACATCTTCCTGGATGTCAACTTTCCTCCAAGGTCAGAAGAAAATGTCCCTTACTGTATATTAAAATAATCCTGGTTATGCTGTGTTGAGAATTCCCCAGGTTGTCACAGATCCCAGGTTTCTCTAAGCAAAGCCCTGACTAACTTCCCTGTGTCACCATCCTCCAGTTCACCCCTTTCCTCCAAGCCTTAATCTCAGATCTCAAAGACAGCACATGCATACATGTCATCCACGTAAACACTGCACGCACACCCTCACATCTCATAGCACACACTGGGGGTCAGAATGTGACACCTTGAAGTGTGGTGCTAATATGTGATACAGTTTGAACTCAAGGGAGCTCCTAGGGGGGTCCTTCTCGAGTTCTCTTGCCCGCCTGTTCTCTGCTCCTCTTTCTCCTGTGAAGGAATCACAGAAACCCATATTTCTCTTCCCCAAGGCAGCCAGAGCTTGTCTTCCTCAAAGCAACCCATAAACCTCGTCTCCCTTCTCCCCCGAAGACCCTCATTCCAGAGAGCCCCTGCCCCATCCAGGGGCTGGGGGACGGAAAGCTGTGGGAGAGGCCAGGAGGAATCTGAGCAGACGGCCCCTGCAGGGTCCCCTCTACTACCCTTTAGTCCAATCACATCTCTACACGGCTACCCACCCTCCATTGAAACTAAACTTAAAAATAGACCATTTTCTCTGGGTTTCGGGGACTTCATTTCTAAAGGTTCCTGTGTTACACACGACTTTGATTAATGTTCTGGGTTTTCTCCTGTTAACCTGTCTTTTGTTAAAGGGGCATAAATGTACCATCCCTTATACACTCACCTCCTCATACACACTCACACCAATCAGACACCCCTACGCCAGGCGCCATTCCATGGACAGGCCATAAACATCTTTGCAGACCCCTCAAGCTAGTGGAATCGGACTAATGTTTACTGAGTACCGACTGTGTGTCAGACACCACGCTGAGCCCTTCCGTAAGCTGTTTCTCTTCATCTTCCCACCAACCCTTTGAAGTTTGCTTTACAAACAAGGAAACTGAGGCCCAGAGAGATGATGTGCTTTGGGTCTCTCACCACACAGTCCGTGGGGTGCTGATGGGTGGCTCTGCCTTCCACTTCTTGCCTCACCCCCATTTCTCTGAAGAATAGAGAAATTATCAAATGAGCAGAACCATCTAACTGTTAGTCTGGACAGTGAAGCGAGCTGCCTATGGGGTGTTTGACATGGAGGGGGTCTGGGCCCAGCCAGATGCGGAGGGGAGCTTGGACAACATCTAAGGCCCCTGGGCCTAGGGGCTACCCACTCAGCATCCCCTGAGAGCATGTCTGTTTTCAGTCTGAGTGGCTCATGTTGATTTGGGGCCCAGCGAGCCTGCTCGTCAATCTGTCCCGCTCCCTCTGCTCTGCTCATGCTAACCTTGAAGAAGAGCTGCTGTTCCCTATAAAAATCTTCTCTTCTAGGCTATCAGGTCTTTTTGAAACTTAAATTCCCACTTGGAAATGGATAAAAAAGAGAAGAGGTGGTCCTCTAGGTGGAAGTCCCGCAGGATCCACCCCCACCAGCCCCAGCCCCTCCCTAGCTCTCTGCCTCCAGGTCTGCTCCAGGGAGGGAGGGAGGGAGGGAGGGAAGGACGGGGGAGAAACCCAGGCTCAGCGTGAATCCCTTGCCCTTCCTTGCTCACCAGCTGAACGACCCTCTCCAAGTCTCAGTTTCCTCATCCATCAAATGTGTTGGTGAGAGTCCCCTTCATTTCCCAGCCACTGTGAGGATGAAGAAGCAGAGAGAGACATGTTGCTGTTATTGGTGTTACCACCTTTAGTGTCTGAGACGTCAGACTCTCCAAGGACTTGGGATATTGGTTCCCAGATGGCACCTGGGGTCTGATTGTGACTTTAGCATCCCCTATGGGGCTTTCTAAAAATCAGATTCTTGAGCCCCACCCCAGGAGAATGTGATGCCTTGCTCCAGATGAGTCTGGGGAATCTGGAGGATTCTGAGAGGGACTGAGCTGCCACCTTGACTGCAGCCCGGGTGTCTGCATCATCTCTCACTGTCAGCAGGCGCAGCCCTGGTCCCTGACCTGGCAGTGTCTGAGGTCCAGCTTTGGTGTAGGACTCCCCTTTGGGCACCCTCTGCTGCACGTCCTCCTAGGAGGCTTGAGTGGAGCTTGGAGAGGAGGCCAATCCCAGTCCATCCAGCCCTGGCTAGTGCCATGATGTTTGGTGGTGAAGTGGGCACAAGTTCTGGAGTCTGGAGCTGACCCGGATCTGAATCCTGCTCAGTCATCTACCAGCTTATTAGGCAGCCGCAACCCAGGGGTTAGTGTCAGATGACCTGGGGTCAATTCCTGGTCCTGGCATGCTCTGTGACCCTGGGAAGTCCATGAACCTCTCTGTGCTTGTGTTTTCTCATCTGTAAACTGGGGATCATGATAGTCCCCAGTTGGGTACAAGTTCATCTGACAATAATATAGTTGGGGTAAGCCCCTTCCCCCTACTGAGCCTCAATGTCCCAATTTTTCAGGTGAAGGTGAGCTGGGATGAAAGGCCTGTCCAGCTGTGACTCTCTGAACCCGGGCCAGTCACCCCCAGTCCAACTCTGCCTTGGCTTGTTCTAGTCCTGTCTCCTACCCCCACCATAGCCCACAGTGGTGGAGCCATTTGAGCCCTGTGGCCCTTATTGGGACTGAGCCTACCACCTCCCCAAGAGCATCCTAGTGGGCTCCCAGGACAATGAGTTAGATGCTCTTCACCACGGAAACCCCACCAGTCTCCAGGTAATTTTATTTCAGCCTAGATTCAGCCCATTGCTCTGACCAGCCTGGCTGGAGGCTAACAGAATGTCACAATGGAAGTGCAGAGATGGAAAATCACTCTTCATGGGTTCTGGTGAGAGTGGAGCACGAAGGAAATCCACGTGCATTGCGTGTAGGTTCTGTATGTTAATTTTGAGTTAGTCTATTTCATGTATGAGGAAATTGAGACTCAGAGAGGTTGAGTCACTCACCTGAGATCACACAGCCAGTAAGAGATAGAAGAGACAGAGGCAGGATACACACACCCACAAATTTTCTTCCTTTAAAGCTGTTCTTGGATTTTGCTGTGGGAGGCTCATAACCTGCTCTGTGGAAAGGGGCTCTGGGGAGGGGGGGGTGGTCCCCGACTTTCCTACATCCATGGACATGTCACTGGGTCAGAAAGCTGAGCCCATCCTACCATGCTCACCCTTCTCCTGAAACTCTGGGGCTGCTGAGCTGGGATGACTCCTGTAGAGGTGAAATACAACCCTGACTGGCCCTCTGCAGATAAGCATGTCCAGACCAGTTCCTTTCCTCAGGTCTGGTCCTGTGCAGAAGCTGTGCCAACTGGCTCTACTGCAGCCCTGCCTGCTCTTGGTCCAAGAGCACACCTCTGGGGACAGACCTCACTTTTCCAGGACCCCAACATCACCATTTATGAGCTGTGTGGCCTTGGGAGAGTTACCAACCTTCTCTGGGCCTCCATTCCCTCTTAGAGCCCCTGTCTTACTGGGTTGCTGTGAGGGCTAACATATGTACAGGAGGTGTCACTTACCCACTCTCTAACATCTTGTAGTCATCTGTAATCAGCTTCCCTTCATGGTCCATGTTACAACTGGACTATTACATATGTTTGTGTGAGTCCCTGTTTAATGTTGACCTTGCCCATTAACAACCATAAGCCCCAGTGTGACACCAGGGAGCAAACAAGTGAAGGAACCAGTGATGGACTATCTCCTCCTAACCTTCCCAACCACCCCCCCAACTGTCCCACATACCCCCACTTGTCCTCTGCATGCTACCAGCCTTCAAGAGAGGGACCTGAGTCTCAGAAGCGTGAGGCAGGCCTGGGACCCCTTCAGTGCTCCTGGGGCTGCGCCCTCTCCTCATGGGAGAAGGTGGGTCCCCCAGCCTTGCTGCTTCTGCTTCTGTCTGTGAATGCACACACGTGTCCTTCCCTTGGAGCACCCCGAGAGTGCGGCTCATGTCACTCAGCAAGAACAAACCTGTACTGACTCCCACTAGTTGATTTCCCCCTTCGAGCCTTGTCCCTGTGCACGGTGCCCTCATCATCACCCACAGTGAGCTGGCGGAGGAGGGAGTCCTTACCTGGACTGCCCAGGTTGACTGTAGTTGGGGAGTGAAAGGCTGAGCACTGGGGGGTTTTCCTCATCTTACAGCCTAACTGTGGCTCAGTGAACCTTCAACAGAGACAGCAGTTGTGCCTGACCTGAGGCCTCTGGCCACGCAGGCTGCATGTGACACTTCTTCCCTTGGGGAGCTCATGCCTACGGACTGGTGGGTAAATCCCAATCTAGGCCCACGGAGCAAGTGTAACCCAGCCCGGGCCCCACAGCTGGGCAGTGGATGCAGTAGGGATGGAACTGAAGGTTCCTGACACCTGGGCTGCCTGACCAGGACTTGCCAGGCAGGTGGCAGGTGATATTTCCTAGGGAAAGGTCTTGACTCTTGATAGGAATTGTGAATGGGGTTGGAATCAGAGCAAACGAGACTTGAACACTGTCCACCCACTCCAGGTTCTGGGCACCTGTTAGCTATTCCTTTTCTAGCTCTGTCAAATTCTGTCCTCTGTAACTGCCTAGGTAGGACCAGTTAGGAACTCTTCAGGAGAACACAAATGTCCTAATGCTATAATTGGGTAAATGAGATGAAAGCTATGCTGATTAGTATGATGTAAGCACTCCAATCTGTACAACTGAAATGGGCATAAATGTATTTATGATCTATGTACAAAAGACTTAAAAAAAAAGAAAAAGAAAGAAAGTGATAACAAATTGGCCTAAACAAAGGTAGGGATTTGCTGGCTCAGCTACCCCAGAACTGCAGAGATGGATATGTTCTGTGCCCTTTGACTAGGGGTTCTGGCCCTGGCCAGCCATGCTGAGCAGTGTGGAGCCCCCACACCCCGTGCTGCTCTGTGTCTCTGTTTACTAGCTCTTGCTGTGTCCCCACCTGGGATGCACCCCCCACCCTCCTGCTCAAGCTTCACCTTCTGCAACTTTGAAACGCAGCGTCTCTGCTATGGGGCCCTGTGGCACTTCAGTCCCACTACCATTTTGCAAACCTACGTGGTCCGATTTCCTTACTGCAATACCACGCCCCAACCTTGCTGTTGCCTTGAAGGTTCATCTCTGGACAAGTCTTAATTAATTTCTCTCTTCTCAGACTTTGGGTACTGCCTGCTTTAGGGCAAGTGCTCAATAAATATTTGCTGAGTTAATGAAAATCAGTTTGTGTTGCAGACATGACTTCTGTGAAGTTGTCTGTGTTTTAACAAATGATGAATCCCCAAGCCATAGAATGGAACTCCGGTGGCAGAATTTCAGGCTCCTGTAAGCTAAGCACAGAAGCTTCCTCTCTGCTTTAGCGCGGGGAGAGGAGGGGACTGTCTGGAAAGTGGAATTTTCCATTCTTGATTTCCAGTACAAAAACAATCACCTTGTCTCCTGAAACACACTCATGTGTCATGGAAACAAATCTGCTCCCCTTTGGCTACCTGGTGGGAGGAAAGTTCTCCAGCCCTATTGGATTTCTCTGAGCTGGTTCCAGTTGACAGAATGTTCCTTCCTCACATCCCTATGTGATGCCCTGGCTGGCCTGCCCTGTGTTCCAGCTCTCTGACCCCACAGGCCCTCCGGGGTCCTGCCAGCCCAGCTCCGTCTGGCTGGGGTGGATCCCACCCTTAGTTGGGGGTTTGAAGAAGCTTCTTTCCGCAGCTCACACCTTTGCAAGTCAAGCCTGCTGGCCTCTCCAGCTGACCTGGGGCAATTCTGACCGCCCTGCCCTCCCTGGGCCTCCAGCAGAGCCCCCACCGACCCATACCCCAGCCCCACACCCTGACAGCCTGCCCTGAGGCCAATGGGCTTAGCTTGTTTGAGGAAAGGCAGGAGATGGGTGTGGCTAGAGCTCAGTGAGGATGGGGATGGGACTGTGGGTCACACTGGCAGGTATAGGTTTTTGTTGCATGAGACCAGAAACTGTGGAGGGCTGGGAGCTGTGGGGATGTGATGTGATTTACTTGTTCAAAGTCTTCCTCTGGCCTCTGGGAGGGCCGTGACTGGGAAGGGCAGGACCATGTAGAAGCAGAAAGCTGCTTGGCAGCCTGGACTTAGCCCCAGACCTCACTTCCCCCAGGTCTGGGGACCTGCCTAGTCCTGTTGACCACCTCCCAGGATCCAGCCCTTGTTCCTCAGCCCAACCTGTGGCCAGGCCCCTGCGCGCTCCCCACCCACTAGCCCACTCTCCTTTGTCACCTCACTGCCCAGGCCTGAGCTCTTCCTTCCTGCCTACAGGTCACAGGGTACCAGAGGCCACCCTCACACCTGGCTTTCTGGAGACTCTAATTTGTGTGTTGTCCTGAAAGCCCCCATAAGCAGCAGGCAGATCTATACCCTAACTCTTCCCCAGCCCTGCGGGGGTACCAGCCTCCAAAGCAGCTTGTTGAGGATGGAGAGAATCCTAGTTTGCACACACTTGCTGTGTGGCATTAGTCAAGTGTCTAAACCTCTCTGGGCAGTAGTTTCCTCACCTGACAAAAGGACCCAATGTTTCTCACTCCCGGAGAGGTCCTGAGGATCTAACCGCTTGGCCCTGGCAGATCTCACCCTCCTTTCAGTTCCTTTTCTGACTCCTTCCTTAGACATGGGAAAGTGAGGCTCCTTCCTGAAGGTGGCACAAGAAATCAAGGGATCCAGATCCATCACTGTCTCCCAGAGCGGCGTTCTGGCCATTACAGTGTGCCTCACAGTTTTCTCATCCATAAAGTGGTGATACTGGGTGTCTGTAGCTCAGTTGTTAGAGTGCCGACCCTGTGCACTGGAGGTGGCAGGTTCAAACCCAGCCTGGGCCTGCTTAACAAAAAATAACAAACAATAAAATAAAATAAAATAAAAACATGAAGTGGGGATAATAGTAATAGTGCGCACGTCCAGTTGATGCTGTGGGGACCAAGTAGGTTCATCTATGTGGAACACACAGGACAGTGCCTGGCATGTGGTGATCACTCAGCAGCTCTGAGTCATGGCTCCAGTGGGGTCTCTGCCTCTGCCCTCTGCTCCCCTCCTTCCCCCATAGTCCCCGAATGTCCTGTAGAGCTTGACAGCTCAATGTGATGAACACGTTCCACTGCTCCCAGTGTCAAGTTCAACTCCCATATTTGCTCTGCTGAAGGCCCCGGGGGGGGGCAGGGGTGGAAACTGAGGCCCAGGGCAGGGAAGGATCAGCCCAAGGCCACATGTAGAGCAGGTGGCAAAGGTGGGACTGGACATCCTGCCCACAGGCCCTCCTGTTGCCTACTTTGGAACAGCTGGTATGGGCAAATCTCTGCTGGGAGGAAGGACTGGAGAACGGGGATTTTTGTAATTATTGTTATTGTTATCTCTGTGCCAAGAACCAAGTAGGAGCAGAGAAGCTCATACGAGGGGGCTCAGGGGCCCACGCAAGGCCGCTCAGCTGGGAAGGGTGGAGCTGGGAACCTAATGTCCAACCTGTCTGACCCAAGAGCTGTGGTTTCTAGTGCCAGCCTCTGCCCTCACCTTGCCCAGTGAGGACTCAGCCTCCTGCTTCCCTAGTCCCTCCCTGATCGCTCTTTAAGGCTGGCTGTGGGCAAGGTTGAGTTCACAGGGGGGTCTTGTGTAATTATAAACCAGATCAGCCCCTGGCTAAAAGCCTTTGGAGGCTGTTGAGGGGACTCCAGCCTTCCCTGCTGAGGCAGTCTCCTCCCCATCACACACACACCAGGACCTGGGCAGCTGCAACCCAGTGTAACCCCCAGAGCCCCAGGAGAGACCTTGGTTCCATGACACACTGGGGCCGTGCCACCTCCCCTGCCAGTAAGTAAGTGGAGCTCCTGCTCTTTCTCAGCTGAGGCTCCTGGAGGGGAAGACGAACCCAGGTCACTGGGTGGATCCACTCTCCAGGGCTGCCGGGCCCCAGAGCCCCGAGCCAGCCTCTCTGGGGACTCATTCCCAGAAAGGCAGCAATGGACATGGGTGTCTGCAGCCCAGCCTGCTGCTCCCAGCTCTCCATCACCTAATGGCTCAGTAGGTGCTAATGGCTAAGTGTTTTCTTTCTTACATCATGTCCAGTAATTATTGCTGCTTTGGCTGGAGGTGGAGACATGGTCTCAGCCATCAGGGTGGAAGGTGAAAGGAGAATTGCTGGAGAAGAGGGGGAAAGGATACTCTTGATAGAGGCTGGGGCACCTCAGGATGCAGAGAGAGGCCCCAGGTCAAAGAGGTGGACTAGGGCAGTGGCTTCCAGCCCAGATCCTATCACTGAGATCTGTGTAACCCCCCCAAAGCCCCTGACGCTCTCTGAGCCTTGGCTCCTTCCACCCACAGGCTGGCTGTCTTAGCTTCTGTGTGCATCACCCACACCCCACCACAGCACCAGCCCCATCTCCCCTTCTGCCATTGTATTGGCCATTGCAGGACCTACAGCAGACCCAGCCACCTGAGCCTGGATGTGTGTCCCCCATAGCCTGTAGTCTCTACCCAGGCTGCTCAGGGCAGCTCTTGTCATGCCTCAGGGGACTTGGGTTGAGGAGCCTGGACAGTGCAGGGCCTGAGCAGTGGGACAGGAGCTAAGGGAAGTAATTTGGGCTCAGGGTTGGGGAATGCAAAGCTGAGCTGAGCCTCATATACAAATGAGTTCCCCCATGGGACTCCTGTTGGCTGGGGGAGCTGTGTAAAGCTGTAATGGGTTTCTGTTTGCATGGTCCAGCCCCACCCTGCCTGTCCAGCTACATCTCTCTGGCTGGTCCTAGGAGACACTGCTTCCCCAAAGGTGCTCTGGGCTACCCCACATCTTATCTGTGCCTCCTGATACTCCTCCTCCTGGGCTGCCCTTACCTTTGATGACCATGACCATGTTCTCTACCCCATCTGCTGAAATCATTGCACTAGGAAGTCTTGCTCACAGGAATCCTCCAAACCCTGCTCAGGACCTCAAAGCCAGGGCACGCCTCTCTTCTCTGGTCCAGTGTGGGGGGGTAGAGCAAGTGGAGGTGAAGCCAGGTAGGCGGAGCCAGGTAGGTGAAGCCAGGTAGGCGGAGCTTGTACCTGCCACACACTGCACTTGCCCTGGGCCAGGCTCCTCCTCTCTCTGAGTCACCTCCTCTCTGTGGGATGGAAGAAGTGATGCCTCTGACCCCAATGTTACCTGACTCTTGGTAAGACACTCAATAAATGTGAATTTGATTATCCCCTCCTTGGACAGTTTAGTTTTTACTTGGGTGTCCACAACATATCTAGGACAAAATGAATTCCTAGGAGGCAAGCGCTATTCTCTGAGTTTCTTTGTTAATTCCATGCATGTTGGTCACCTGCTCCTCCTGTGCACAGTGATGGGTGGACCCCAGCCTGGGCCTTTGAAGCCCACAGGATGGGGTGACCTGATTACAATGGGGCCCCAGGAGGGCCAGTCTCAGCAAGGGAGAAAATTTGAAGAAACAGTCCAGCAGCCAAAAATAATCTTAAAAGAAATTTCAAATTTTATTTTCATCTCTCAAGGAAAATGAAGGGGGATCTGATGCGCAGTCCCTGTGGCACTGTCTGAAGTTCTTGCTTCCCACAGTGGAGACCTGCAGAGCCTGTCACGAAGCCAGACGTCCAAACTGTCCCTGACAGATAAGGGTCAGGGCTGGCTCTGTCCTGCAGCCCGACCAGCTTTGCCTTCTCCCCTACCTCATCATGTTAACTTATTCCAGGTCCGCTCCCTCCTTTCACTCTTTCTGCCTCTTATTCTGCAGCCCCCGTGGTGTTGGAACCGATTCACAAAGATAATGTTCTCCTTTGAAGACAGGAGAAGGAAAGAAGCCAGGAAGGCTGAGATTAAAATCCTTCTGGGGCAGTGGGCAGGGGTGGTGAGGACACGTGTGAGCTAACAAACCACAACTGTTGGCAGTCAGTGCTGAGATAAAGGTCCCTCTGGCCCCAGATGCTGTGATCTCATGAATTTTGAAATGAAGCACTTGACACTTATCAAACCCCAAGGAGCCAGAGTCAGGGAGCTGAAGCCTCTGCCAGGGTTGGAAACAGTGAAGGGCCAAGGAGAAGCCCCCCTCCCCTCCCTCCAAGGGCCTTCATCATGTGCACACACCTGCGCTGGGCGCTAGAAGGTCAGGTGGAGCTGACCTTGCACTTGGCACAGGCTCTGACGAGGCTGAGCTCTGGAGGGGCCCTGGCTTAGAAGCTATAGACAGGGTGCACAGGCTGTTTGGGTGATTTGGGGCAGGTGTCTGCACTGCTCTGACACTGGTTGTGAGCAAGAGATGAGACAGTGCAGAATGAAGCCTTCTAAATGCAGCCACAAGAGGCCTTGTCATCTTCTCCAGCCACAGCTCCTTACAGAGACATCACTGAAGGTGAGAACCGTGGTTGGTTTATAGCAACATTTTTCAACCTTTTTTATCTCATGGCACACTCGAACCTATAGTTAAAACTTCCATGGCACACTTAAATTACATGGATCAAAAAAAAAAAAAAAAGAGTAAAAAATAGAAGATACTTATTGTGCTTTGAACTTCTTTTGAAAATAATTTAACTAAGGATCTTTAAAAATTTTCATGGCACACCTAAGATCCTTATACCACACACAAATATGTCATGGCACACTGGTTGAAAATTACTGGTCTATAGGCAGGGCATGGGGGAGTCTGGGGTGAGGACTTCACCTGCTCCTCCTCAAGGGCCTTGGCTTACTGGTGATAATGTCAGGAGCCCCAAGGAACAGGGTGACCAACTCCTCCTGGTTGCCTGGGACTTTCAGGACTGCCAGTATTAGACACGCCTCATACCAGGAATGCCCTCAGTCTGGGTGATTAGAAAAGGATGGTCACCCTTCTGAGGACAGAGTTGGCAGGTGCGGAATTGGGAGAAGCGTCCAGAGTTGAGATCTCCCTCCCATTCCTACCTGTCCAGGTGAGAGGGGACAGGTGGGAGTTTACCTGACTGCTATGCAGCACCAAGGCAGGGCTGCCAGTATCACAGCTTGAAACAGAAGCAGGGACTGGCACTTAAAGCCACAGCTACAATTCAATTCAAGGCAAAACAATTCCACTGTACCATAATGTCTCCGTGGTTTACACCTGCACTCGGTGGATTTCATGCCACAAATGAATTCTTTTTAAAGAGCTATATCTTTTCGGGAGTTCATGACTTTACTCCACTTATCTCTCTTAACAAATCTTCCACAAGACTGAACAAGAGATACTCTCATTTAAAAGAAAAGAAAGAGAAAAAGGTTATCAGCTAGTAGAGAGGAAATTCTGCTTTTAACATAATGGGACTGAAAAGGAAGTGCTGCGTCTTGTCAGAGTCTGCAATGAGCCTCTTATCGCTTATTTGCTCATAAAGGCAGAAGGAAAGAACGTGGCCGTGGGCGTCTCGCCATTAACCAGGTGGAAGAGAAGAACCATTTCAGTGGGAATCTCAAGGTAAGTGGACAATTTCCATGCATATGAAGAACCCATTTCTGCAGATGAGGCTAGGCCAGACTGCTCTGTCAAAGCCTGCAGAGGATGTGACTTGGCAGGGAGCAGTGGAGGGACGGCTGTGGACCTGCTGTGGTTTGAGCGTGTCCCCCAAAGCTCATGTGCTAGAAACCTAATCCCTGATATAACAGTATTGAGAAGTGGGGCCCTTTAGAGGTGACTAATGGACTGAGGTCATTATCTGGGGAGTGGGTTTGTTTTCAAAAGAGTTCAGCCCCTCTTGCCCTCTTTACTGCACTCTGCTGTCATGTATAACCCAGCAGGAAGGCCCTCAGCAGGTGAAGTCCCTTGATTTACACTTCTCAGACTGTGAGAAGTGAGCCAAATGAACCTCTCTGGCTTGTAAGTTACCCTGTCTGCAATATTCTATTATAGCAACAGAAAACAAACTCCCACGTAGGCTTCTGGCAGGACACCAAGAGTGAAGGCTAGTTCACTGTCTAGAAGGCCCCTCCTTGCTGCTCCCTTCCCCGCCCTGGCCACCAGGTTGGGGTGACAGCTCCCAGCTCAGGGCGATGCTGCCTTCAATCAAGTGAGTCCTCTGTGCTGGGCTCTTTCTGACGATTATCCCCCAAGTCCTCACTGCGACACAGAGAGAGGTGATGTTATGATCCCTCTGTGTGGAAGAGGAAACTGATGCTCAGGAAAGGGAAGGGACTTGCCCAGGGTCACACAGCAGGAGACAATGGGGCAGGACATGAATCTCAGATAAGTGAGTGTAGAGCCCCCACCCTGACCACTGGGGTGTCCTTGGAGGGGCAGAGGGCAGGGCATCTCTCAGGGCCTGGACTGGGCAGGTCAGTATTTTAGGTCATTTTAGTCCCCATTGTGGCCTTGTGAGAGGGTGTTTTTATCCCTATGTCTGGCTCAGAGCAGTGGAAGTCACTGGCCTGGGGCCACAGAGCTGTGTGCATGGGACAGGGCCCAATCCCCTCCACTCATTCCACACCTAGGAGCCCTTTGCTGCAGAGAATGGCTCTTGGGGCATGGTGTCCCCGGCACTCTGTCTCCTCCTTCATGCCCCTCAGTGCCTGTTGGGCTTGCCCACTGTCACCATTACTGTCACAATAGTGTCTGTGTCTCATTGGAGGGGAGTCCCTGCTGCTAGGCTGGCAGGAGTGGGAGACACACCCCTCAAGTCAACAAGAGGTTTGCATCCTACCCAGATGCAGTGTCTAAACACAGGGTCTTAAGATCTGGACCTATCCTGGACCCCTGGGAAGTCAGGAAGCCCACAAATGTCTGAGTGAGGCCTGAGGTCTGGGCTTCCACTCCTTAGAGCTGTTGGGTCTCCCCAACTGCCCCCCACAGCCCTCCTGTCATTGAGACCTCTGACTCAGGTCTGCCCTTTCCTCCCTTAGACCCCTAGAGTCTTTATACCAATTCTTACTCCAGCCCCCAGCATGAGACCCCATAGGAAGATCCAAAGTTCCCACCTTAGAATGTACAACAAAGGAAAGGAAAACCCAGCATCCACCCTGGAAGGCCCAGACCACTGGGTGGCAGGCCCACAGGGGACTTGCTTCCCCTGTTTCATCAGCCGGGAGAGGCACCTGCATGGTGGATCCTTCATTCCTGAGAATGGAAACCGTGTCCCTGGCAGGTGTGCTCCTGCTTTGGCTGCATTTAAATTGCTCTTCTCTGGGCCAGTAGCATCCCTTGTTTCCAGCCTCCAGCCTCCAGCCTCCCCTGCCTGGCTCCTGGCTCCCTTTGTGTTGCTGCAAATTGCTTTCAGTTCCAAGAAGCAGGTCTCTGGCTCTGCAGAAAGTCCGAATTCTCTGCCTGGAGGAGTGGCAGGCTCCCACCTTCTTTCCCTCCCTCCCAGACAGGCGCCAAGTCCTCATTCTCTGAGCCACAAAGGGAGATGGAATAGTGACAGGAAGGCCTCTCCCTGTGGCCATAAATGCCATTCTCCTTGAAGTGCAGTGAAGCAGCCCAGGGGTCCCCCGCCCACGTGAACCCAGGAAGGAGAAATCACATGGTCGTCATGATAACTCATGATCTCGGGCCCTTCCTGGGGCCTGGTGCTGAACTGGCTCTCTCAGGTGCTGTCTCTAGGGGTACCATTACTGTTCCCACTCTACAGATGAAGTCATTGAGGCTTAGAGAAGGCTCTGCCTCCAGCTCTTACAGCTGGTAAGCAGTGAAGCTGTCATACCCTTGCCTATGTGGATGGGCCAGCCCACATGCATCTGGGTGTCTCACCACGGCAAGCCTGGCTCACAGGCGTCAAGGATGCATGGTGTGTACTGATGCATGTGCTCCTCTGGTCACAGCTAATCGCAGTGCCCAGGCATTCCCAAAAGACGGCCTTTGGATTTAGGGCTGGACCCCCAAACACCCTCTACCTAGGTCCCACTCTAAGCCTGCGGGGCTGATTGCTGAAAAGATGGTTAAGGGACACTGTTTCTGAGCACTTCCTCCCATGTTCACTGCCCAGCTGGGGAAGCCATCCTTCTTCTTGACTGTTCCTGGCTCAATCCGTTTCCATCAATCCCAGGCTGGGGTATCAGGAGTGTGGATTATGTGCTCCCAGATCTTCATTACCCTTTGTTAAAGTCTTATCTTTATTCATCCTAGAAAATTAAATTAGCACCCTCTTTCCGATCTTGTTCCCCAGTGAAGCAACAGGTGGCCAAGGGAGAAACAGCACTAATAGGGATGTTTGATATACTTTTGGTGTCTGAAAGGCCCACTGCCTTGTATAATAAAATGCCAGGCAGGTGGACCTCCTGGCGCCCCGGTTTGGGACCCTCCCCCCCCAAGATTGGGCATTGGCTGCTGTTGCTTTTTAATCCCAGGAGAGGAGTCAGCAGTCTCCTCCAGCTCTGCTTACCTGCAGCAGGAACGGGATTATCCCATTTCACAGAGGTGACGTTGTGGAGGTGACTCATCACAGACATGGAGCCAGGAAGGCACCATTGAACCCACAACTGCCTCCCTCCCCTGTGGAGCTCCCTGGTGGTCACCCCCTGGATGCTTGTTGAAGGGCCGTGGTGCCGCTTCCAGTCCCAGCAGCCAGAAATCGGCAGGTGGAACCAAGTGATTCTAGGCCAGGGCTTGGTAACTAGGTGTGGGTGGGTCTCTCCTCCCATCAATGCCTCTGGTTCAGAGCTAAGGGGCAGGAGGAGAAACGGTGCTAAATGCAGACGAATCCTACATGCACCTGTGTCACTAAGGGCATGTGAGTGGAATGCAGAGTGCGCCAGGGTGGCTGGACTTGGGGGATTAACTTACCCACGGGGTTCACACTCCAGGCTGCTGTGAGTCAGGAGGGGGAGTGGAGGGGAGGGCGGACAGGGGAGGCGGGCCTGTCCAGCCTCCGCCACCGCCTCTCAGCAGGGCTCTGTGTGCACGTCCCTCTCTTCTTTCTGTCTGGATGACTGTGCCCTTCCCCATCTAGGCCCGCACTCCACTTTCTTTTCTCTTATAAGACAGTTCTTTTTGAGGGTGCCTGCACTCCACTTTCCCGGCCATCTGTCTGATTGCACCCGTCTCTCTGGGGGGAGGAGGGTGTATTTGTCACTCCCTCAGTGCCTCTGTCATGCCCTCATTTTTAGACCCTTTTCCACATGCTCTCTCTCTCACCTATGTGGTGTGTGTGCGCGCACACTTGTGTGTTGTGTCTTTCTGTTTTTGTGTGTATTTGGCCGCCTTTATCTTCTGCTAGGTGCCCCCTTTTCTCTGGCTTTTATTCCCCCTGTCTACGTGAATCTCTTTCCTTCTTCTCTCCCCACCTTTCCCTCTGTGTGGTCACCCTCTCCTGCCCACATCTCTCGTTGCATTTGCTCCCTCTTTTCATAGCAGGCTTCTCTCTGTCCCACCTTCCCTATCAACACAGAAACCTGGGAACCTCTGATCAGAGGGCTTCTAGTTCCAAAGGAGAATCAGTTATGGTTTGGGGCAAGCAGAGAATTGTCAGCTGATATTTAGAGAAAAGGAGCACCTTGTTGACCCATCAAGGGCCCTGGGTCACCTTATAGAGTATAGTGAGAAAAATGCTGGGCTCAAAGCCAACCAAATCAAAGCACAAGTCCAGTCCTTCTTACCCCCTGTGCAACCTTGAGTAAGTCACTTAACCTCTCTGAACAATTGATAAAATGGGTCTGTGGAAAAAATTAGATGAGATGACAGATGCATAGTGTGGGGGGATAGCAAATCAAGGGTGGGTTGAGACTCAAGAGCTGCCCCAGAGTAAGGAAAAACAAACAAACAAACAAAAGAGCTCCCCCAATATGACCTAGGCCTGTTGGCTCCAGGGTGCAGGGATGGAGGAAAGTGTCCTGCCTGTCAAAGGACAGGTGGACACAGTGCACCCCAGGAGTCAGGAGTACCAGCTGCTGCTGTGTGTCCTTAGCCAGGTTGCTTAACCTCTCTGAGCCTTCATTTCCTTATGTAGAAAGTAAAAATAATAGCAGCCACCCTCCCCGATCCACAGGGTCATCCTGGAAACGAAGTCACATGTGTGACCAGGATATCCTTTATTCATTCACTTATTTGTTCATCAAATTTCACTGTGTACCTACAATGTGCTTTGAGAAGTCTGCACTATTACTCTCTCTGGGCAAAGTGCGTGTCTGTACAAGGGCTGTCAGGTAAGTGTCCAGCCATTTAATATGAAAGATAGAGACATACGTGGCTGGATACTTTCTGAATAGCTCTTGTATTTTGAGGTGTCTGTGCCATGCCTCCCTATTCTGTGCCGAGGATGGTCCCTGCCCCCTTACCCTATGACCTGAGGTATTGGGATGGGGACACCCATTTTGAGGGCAGACATGGCCTCCTGGACTGGCATCCTCAGTGCTATTCAGGGACCACAGGCCCAACTCCTTGAATTCCTCAATCCCAGTCTCTGCATTGCAAGATTTCTCTGGAAAAGCGGACTCACGAATGAAACATCATGTGTTTATTGACAAATAAACAGTTGGAAGTGTCCTGTTTTCCTGGATGGGGCAGGAGAGGACCCTGGGCTCTGGTTCCTCCAGATGCTCCTTCAGGCTTCTCTGGGCACAGTCCCATGACCAACTCATGCCCTCCCCATGTGTGGGGACCAACGGGGGCCCTGTGTATTAAGCACCCACCACGTGTGGACTCACAAGCACTGCGGAGCAGGGATCCCTGCACACACTGAGGAGGAGCCGTGTCACAGGGCTCAGGTGATGGGCAGGTGACTCAGAGCTCAGCATAGGCTAGGGCAGTGTCCAGGTGGATGGGGTAGCAAGGCTACACGATCCTTCAGAGCTGGTCCTGGAGTAGGCCCTCAGCACCCTCATCTGTCAGGCCCATCTCCCCATGAGGTGACATCAACCTGTTCCAAGTAGAGGAAACTGGGGCTGTGAGGTGCCCAAGGGGGAGAGGCTGTACACAGGCAGAGGAAAGACAGGCCAGGCCAGCCACTGAGATCCCTTCTTGGGGCAGAGCCAGCTCAGGGCCACCACACCTGACCCCCAGAAGGAGGGTGAGGGTGGGCAGAAAGGGGGACTAGAGCAGAGGGCCCTGGGAGTGGTCACGGGCACAACAGGGGACAGAGGTTCACATGCGACACACACCCATGCACTCATGCACACAGACACACGCCCACATACCCATGGCACTCTCACTCACTCATGTGGGTGCTGGCACACACTGGCCACACCCACAGTCCAGGGCCAGCTGCTGCAGAGCCCTCCTGTGCCAGCTGTCCAGCCTGGGCTCCCTCCCTCTGGCTGGTTCCCCATTGCCCAGCGCCTGTCACCCCTCAGCCCTCCCCACCTCCCTGCCCTTGTCCCCCTTGAGATGGGCCCCTCTCTGCCCCACCCCAGGGCCCTCCCCCTCCCTCTGGGTTGCTTAGCTCTGTGAGTGGGGTCCCCTGGCTTTTCCTCCCCTCTGTGCTTCCTCTCTCCCTCTCTGTCTCGCACTGTCCTCTACTCTCACCGTGTTTCTCTGTTTCCTTTGTTCTGGTCTGTTCTCTGTTTTTCCTTATTGTCGATGCACTTCCTGCTCCCTCAGAAGCTCTCCTGGAATCTCTGTCTCTCTGATCTGTGTCTGTCTCTTTCACACACACACAAACACACACATGCACACGCACACACAAACATGCGTGCACACACACAGTTCTTCCTGCGGCTCTGGCCTCTGGCCCCCTCCTTCCTCCTGCCTCCGAGACCCCAAAATCCACCCTAGCTCTGGCAGCAGCTCCTCAGTGGTCGCCCCCAACTCCTGGAGCCCAGGATGGGGGCAGGAGGAAGAAAGCCGTGCCCAGGCAGTGGGGCTGCCCTGGGCCTGGGAGCAAAGGTTTGAGTGTCAAAGCACAGGCTAGTGGGCATTTACTGTCCAGTGTCCTCTGGCTTCTACTGCAACCTGGCCTCCCCTGCTCTCTTCTTCCCCCCTCCAGGGCGCTGTCTGGGCTAGACCCTGACCTGTAGGCAGCAGCCAGGCCAGAGGAGGAGTGGGCTCTGCAGAGGCCTGGCAGGCAGAGGGCAGGACTATCTGAGTCCTTTGGAGCCAGGCCCTTTCCCTCTTTGGTCTCCTTCCCTCTCTGCTCTCCAGAGAGGAGCCCTGGCCCTCTGAGTCTAAATTTCTCACTGTTAATATGAGTGCAGGCATGGTCCCCACTGTCACAGGGTCAGGAAGGATGAAGGAGATGGCACCGCAGGGCACGGAGCACTGGTCAGGAGCTCACGACTACTCGGAGACTGCGGGAGTGAAGGAAGGAATGGGCCGTGTCGCGCAGTGGTGCGCAATAGGAAGGGTGGCGAACAAACGGATGTGGCAGTGAGTCTGTCTCTTTTGAAAATACTGTCACACCTCTAGAATGATCCGCGGTTCAGTGCAATCCAATATTGCCTGCATCTGATCACAGCACACGCACGCGCTGTGCACACAGAGCGCTGAGGAGGTGGGAGGTGGGGAGGAGGGATCAAATCAGCTGAGGCCGGATGGCTGGAGGGAGGCCCAGCTCCTGCCAGTGGCTGCAGAATTCCCAGAAAGCATGGAGCCTCTCTTGGGGCCAGCCCTGTGGTGCTCTTTACCTGGGCCCTGGCTGTAGGACAGAGGCTGCACCCTCAGCAGGGCTTTGTAGCCCTGCCAGCCCTGTCCACACCTTGTCCCTCCTCACCCCTGCACCTGGCCAGTCCCTGCCTGTGTCCAGGTATGGTCGCTGTTTGTGCTGCCCCCAATTGCGTGTCCTCTGCTTGTCTTTTCACCACAGTTCGAGTCCTTCTCTCTGATCTTGCCCATCTTCAAAGCTCGCTGTGATCCCCTGCCTCCTCCGTCAGGCCCCCTATTCACCCCACCCCACATGTGGGCCCTCACAGTCGGGGTTGGGAGTGGAGAACTTGAGAGGCCAGGCCCAGGGGTGGTTGGGTCTCCCAGACCACGTTCAAGTCCAGGCTGGCCCCAGTCTAGCTGTGTGCCCTGCCTCAGTGTTCTCTCCTTGCTGAGCTGTTCCTCTAGCAGTGAAGTAGAGATGACATAGGGCCTCCCCTGGCTGCTGTAAATAAGGGCTATGAAATATGACAGTGAATCCAGCTGCACACAGTAGGCTTCGATCTGGGCTTGTTCATTCTATCCCACCCCCACCCTAGTCTGGCAAAGAAAACAGGAGTCCAGACAGAGAGGAACTTTCCATGAGGGGAAAGAGCCTGTCATCTGCAATTACCTATTTAGGACCTTCCCTGACACTCTCTAGCTTCCAGAGCAAGCTGGAACTACTGAGGACAGCTCTGGGAGGCCCCACTGATGGCCCCTGGAGGTGGGCAGTCCGTGTGGAGGGCAGAGAGGACGGACGAGGGTGGACAGAGCCCCAAGAATGTGTTCTGCTCATCACGAGTGCTCAGAGATAACAAGGAGACGGGGCTTTGCAGTCATCCAGGCGGGCGAAAGGCTGTCATGTGGTGTTAACATGGCCCCTTTATTTCCTGCAGGCTGGGAAGGCTGAGCCATTCTGATCCTACGGAGAATCATGGACCCTGCCCATGGCAGAGTATCTGAGGGATGCTATGTTCTGAGAGGTGCTAACAGGTGCTTGCAGAAAAGGAAGCCATCATTGAAATCTGCTTGGGTGACTCCAGTAGATTTTTGTTTTCGTTTTTGATTAGTCTTTATAATTAACTGAATATCTCAGGGGCTTTTAGCACCAAACATTGCTCTTTCCCACTTACAGGTCTCCGATTCATCTCCTGCTAGTAGCTGCTGCTGGAGCAGCTCCCAGGTGCTGCTGGGGTGTTTTCCTCCATCTCACTGAGCACAGTAACACGTGAAAGGTGTGGTAGGCCAAGGACACAGATCTTTCTTTGAATATCTATCATCTGCCCTTTGATCATGGATGGTGCCTGAAGAAGCATCTGAAATTTAAGGTAGATGTTAAGCTTAGATGAAGGGACATCACAAAATGACTTCAAACAAAGGAGTACCCACCTGCTCCACCTGTCTCTCCTCCTTCCACCTCCACACATTCAGAACTCATTACCAAGTGTCACCCTGAATTATTTCAATCACTGCAGAGGATGCCTGTTGCTCTGTCGGCCTAGCCTGCCTTTTTGGGCAATGCCTACCCTTCCCCGAGTCCCCAGACTCTTTCCCTAGATGGAGGTGTGATTCACCCCCAGGGCTGGCCTGTCAGTCCTTCCCTGTGAATTTTCACATCAGATCCCACACAGAGCTCCCTCCTCTTTTGTGTGACACCAGGAAGGGGTCCGCTGGGGCTCTGAGCTCAAGCTGTCGAAAGGGCTAGATGCAGTTGATGCAAAGGATATGGTTTGCTTCCAAAGAAGGAAGCAATCTTGAGGGAGGGAGAGACGGAGAGAGAAAGAGAGAGAGAGAGAAAGCGAGAGAGAGACAATTCAGGAACTCAGGAACTTGGAGTATTCTGGTGCCTGGTTCCAGTTTCCTTGAGACCCAGCAACGTTCCAGCCCTTCCCAGGACTGGTTACAGAAGACAGTATATTTCTCGGCTTGCATGCATCATGATTCTGTCACTTGTGATCCAATAGCCCTGGCTGTCACACTGGTACACATGACTCTCTATGCTTTACACATGGGTAAAGCATAAGCTCTTTGAGGTCACACCAGGTGCTGCTTTGTGTGGAGGGAGAACAGGTCTGTGGTCAGAAGACCTGGGTTCCTGTCCTGACACTGTCCATCCCCTGTGGTGTGTCTTGGGCATGTGATCATCGCAGCAGTTCAGGTTTGAGAGAAACCTCAGAGAACATCAGATTGAGCCAGTTCACCTGTGATCCAAGGTCAGACTAGTGTGAGCAAAACATTCTCAGTAAAACTCAGTTTTCCCAGCTGTAAAATGAGGCCATGATTTCTAAGGGCCTCTTGGATCAAATATATGTGGCCAGTACTAGGCCACAAGGACC
Organism: Loris lydekkerianus; assembly: GCA_963574355.1. Classification (NCBI taxonomy): domain Eukaryota; kingdom Metazoa; phylum Chordata; class Mammalia; order Primates; family Lorisidae; genus Loris; species Loris lydekkerianus. The sequence continues at coordinate 23,077 of CAUYPK010134564.1, forward strand.
CAACGCTGAATTAGATTTGACCCCTGCCCTTGACTTGGAGCAGAGGGAGAGACATGTTTTATCAGAACTGTAACAGAAAGCTATAACAGAAAAAGAACCCCACAGCCCCTGGAGGCCTTACCACACCTGCACTGATATGAACCAACACCCAGGCCAGAGTCCTAGGGGCCTAGCAGAGACCAGGCTGCTTATTGTCCAACTGGGAGCACAAATCAGGGCTCTCCTGCTGCTTTGGGGAATAATACCTGCCAAGGTGCATCTGAGCGATTGGCCTCCCAGAGACCCCCACTCTCCAACAGATGGCCCTGATGGTGGCTGAGGAGCTGCTCCCCAGGAAATGAGAGGAGGAAATTACTTCTCACCCCACTTCCTTGATTGATCTAGCAGTTGGGGTAGCAAAATCACAGTCCTGCCAGGCCTGATAACAGAGCTGTCACAGTCAGATTGGCCCTGGGAGGTGAGTGGCGCCTATTCTAGGAAATTGTGGAGATCGTCTGCAACACGGGCCACCTCAAATTAGATTGCCTCAGTGAATGATTTCCGACTCTGCAAATTGCATCTTGAGCTCTTCTTCCCCTGCCTCTTAGCAGGTCCTGTCACTGTGCCTCTGTCAGCCTCCATCTCTCCAAGATCATCACTGCTGGAGACAGCCAGATGTCGGCTTCAGGCCCTGGGCAGCAGCTGACCAGTGTAAGTTACTTCATGGCAGTGTGGAAAAGGGAGGATAATAATTATTTTAATTTCGTTCATTTATATGAGAAGAGACAGAAATTCAAGTTGGCTTAAGCCAGAAAAGAGAATTTACAGTCTCATGTAACTCAGAAGCTCTAGGACATTCAGGTATGGCTGGACCTAGGTGCTCAGAAGTTGTTAGATATTCATCACACCTCATGTCTTAGCTCTGTCTGCTTTCCTCTGAGTGTGCTTTACTTTCAGCCAACCCCTCTACTTCTGGAGACCCTCCCAGAAGTTTCTGCAGAAAATAGCTCTTTACTTGCCCAATAATTGCAGCAAAGTCTAAGAATAAAGCCTCATTGGCCAGGACAGTTTGTGTGCTCACACTTGAAACCTGAAGGTGGGATCAGCTGTGCTGAAATAAAAATGGGGCTACAAGAGGGTGGTGGTGGGTCCACTACAAAAATGGGAGGAACTATTAACCAGTGGAAGGAGAACAGGTAATAGCAACAACAACATTTATATGGTAATTATGATGTGCCTGGAGCAGAGTGAATCCCCTTATAGACTGGGAAAATTAGAGGCATGGAGAGGTTTGAAAACTTTCTCAACCTTGTTGGTGGCTGGGCTGAGATTTGAGCCTAGGACGTTGGACTCGAGAGTGTGTGCTCCAACAACAGTGACAACGAGGGCAGGGGATGCAATGGCTGGCATGGGACAGTGCCCCGTCTCTTGGTGCAATGAGCCCTCACTGATTGCCTGTGGTAGGCAGGGGCTGGGGTTTGATTCAGAAATGAGCACACAGAATCCCTTCCCTCTCGTGAGGATGTGCTGGAGTAGGGCTGATGAGATGTCTGGACATCTGTTCACTAGTTACCGTGGGCATCCTGGGAAGGGCTCAAGGTGCTGCGTCAGAGGGCTGGAGGAGCCCAGCGGGTAGAAGGTCAGGATGGGATCCTGGGGGAGGCCATGAATCAGGCCTAGAAAGATGGGCAGGGCAGCTGTCACAGCCAGTGAAATTCCCTTTGTGCCAGAGGGACATTCAGGACCTAGGGTGTACTCGCCAGATCCAAGGGCAGAACTGTGGCTGCACCCCAGAAGAGAGGGCCATGGAGCGGGTGGCCCTCGAGTCCTCTCATGGTGGGATTCTCCCTCTGCCCCTCTTCTGCCCTGTCCCCCAAGCCATCTCTCTGCAGACCCAGTTCTGGGCATAGGACAGAGCTTTGCCAGAAATACGTCAAGTTTGAATGTTTCCAAGAACAGAAATTAACTCCTAGATCTAATTCCAAATTCTGACTGCCCAGCTGGGTCAAGTGACAATTCCTGGCCTGTCCCCTGGGACTGGTGAGATGGTGATCCTCCAAATGGCTGTGGGACCCAGGGCTAGAGAAGGGTGTGGTGATGGGGAAGGCAGACCCAAAGGAGGCCCTCCTGAGCAGGTCAACACCATGACGACACAGAAAGGGCAGCGAGGGCAGGAGTTAGGACGACTTGGTCAGGACAGCTAATAAACATTGTGACTGTGAGAGGTGGCCTCAAGAACAGAGGTCCTGTACTACCCACCTCACTCCTCCAGTCATCTTGTTCCCCCTCACCCCTCCAGGTCACCTCATCCCCCTCACCCCTCCAGTCACTTTATTTCCCATCACCCGTCTACTCACCTTGTTCCCCCTCACCCCTCCAGGTCACCTCATCCCCCTCCCCCCGCTACGCACCCTGGTGCCCCCCACCCCCACCGCGGCCCGCAGCACCCCCCCCCC
>CAUYPK010134567.1:0-16026 GCA_963574355.1 Loris lydekkerianus
AAGATCACTCTGCGTTCAGTCAACCTAAGACAGGGACCAAACCATTGATGTTTGTATCCCCATGATGGGTAAGACTGAAACTGCAAGAGCAGGCAACCTAAGACAGGGGCTATGTTTTTTCGCCATACAAAAAACAAAAGAAGGAATTGTTGGGCCCTGCCATGTGCCTGAGACCTAGTACAACTTCCCGAGCCTGACTAGAAACAGATCCATCAAGCTACTTCCGCGTAGCAATGACTCAGCAAGGCCTGGCCTGAAACTGCCTCTACCTAGATACAGCCAACGTGGTACCATGCCATTGGCCCAACCCTGTGACGCACCTCATCTCCCGCCTTCTTTCCCCTCCCCTTCCCCACGCTCTATATAAGCGGCTGCTTGACGCAATAAAGTTATGTTCCTGCTTTAAAAAAAAAAAAAAAAAAAAAAAAAAGAATAAAATAAATGAAATCAGAAAGGAAGAGCAAAGAGAGGGAAGAAGGGAGGAGAGTGGGGCTTTGGTGTGTGCCATACCTTTTGGGTGCAAGACACGATTGTAAGAGGGACTTTACCTAAAAAATGCAATCAGTGTTACCTCAATGAATCCCCAACAATAAAAAGTAAAGAATAAAAAAAAAGGGGGGGGGAACGAGGCTGGTTGGGTTAAGCACAGACAAGGTTCCTCCAGTGTGATAAGGACAATAAAAACCTCTTTCTGATCATTAGGAAGTTTCCTCCAAGTGATTAAGAGGCAAAAACAAAAAGATCCCCTCTTGTATTTCCTGGAGGCACTTGCAGTCCATAAGGGACTCAGAAAGAATTTTATTAAGAGGTTCTACAGCATGTTTAAATTGTATACAATTCTCCCACCCCAATTCCAGGCTTTTTGCAGAAGTGGCCTGCCCCTTTGGGATTTGTTTCTATAACATTAGACTGTCATGCTTTATTATTAGAGGTAGAAAGTTGTTGAAGCTGTAGATTCGGTATTGTCTTCACCAATGCTTTATTGGTCTTAGAGATTGTTTGGGCTGCCTTGTTGGCCAGGTTAATTAAATAAAAGGTTGGCATTGTTAGCTTGGGAACTCTTTAGCCATAGCCCCAAGTTCAGTTTTTGTTTAGAGTGTATAGGAAATGTTTAAGAGAGTGCTTTTGCTATTTGGGTGGAGCTGAAAAGGGCCAAGAGGATTAGCAGAAACAGAGGAATCAAGGGGATCTGTAGAGTCAAAAGAATAGAAGGAAGATTCAGCAAGTGTATGATACAGAAGCAGGGGAGCAAAAAGTAAGGGAATGAGAGTCAGGGGAGAAAACCTTAGTCTTGAGTGCCTTTTCTTTCTCTTTCAATTTTGTATTAGGTAATTTCAAAAGTTTTGTCCATTTTTATGAGTCTACTTTAAACTGTAATATCTCAGTGAATATTTATTCAATTTAATCGAAATAAGCACCATTTAAATCAGTGCACTTTTGCCAACATAACACAAGTTGATTAATTCTGTCGGCATAAAAATTGGGTGCTCGGGATTCGATGAAGTCAACGAAGGCCGTTTTTTGCTAGGTCCTGATTGGCGAAGGTTCTACCAGTGAGAAAGTTATCGAAGTGCTTGAAAAGATGGTAGTCAGTTGGCGAGAGGTCTGGGGAGTATGGTGAGTGGGGCAGAACTTCGACACTCAATTCCTTTAATTTTCGGACGGTGATTTGTGAGACGTGAGGCCGGGCGTTGTCATGAAGCAGGATTGAACCTCTTCTGTTGACCAGTGCTGGCTGCTGCTGATGCAATTTTCAGTACATTTCATCGATTTCCTCACAAGAGGATTCTGCTGTGATGGTTTGGCCTGGTTGCAGAAAGTTATAGTGAATCACACCAGCTGCTGACCATCACACAGTAACCATGATCTTTTTTTGGTGGGGTTTCACCTTTGGGAAGTGCCTGGGTGGCTCATCGGTGTCCAACCACTGTCCTGAACATTTCCTATTGTCGTAGAGAATCCACTCTTCATCACACGTGATGATCCAATCCAAAAAAGGATCGTTTTGGTTGCGCAAAAGCAATGGAGAACAAACCTCGAAACGTGACAATTTCTGCCGATCATTTAAATCGTGGGGCACCCACTTTTCAAGCTTTTTGACCTTTCCAATATGTTTTAAACCATCAAAAACTGCATGGGAGCTGACATCAAGTTCTTCTGCCATCCCACGCACCATGTGTGATGGGTCAGTCTCCACCAGGGTCCTCAAATCCTCGTCCTGGATTACTCTAGATCAACCACTTCGGGGCTCATCTTCGAGGCCAAACTTTCTGCAATGAAATTTTGAAAACCAACATCGAACAGTGCGTTCATTAACACTATCTTTGCCAAATGCCTGGTTAATTTTTCGGGCTGTTTTGGCAGCGCTTTGGTTCAATTTGAATTCGTAGAGAAAAATTGGCCAAAAATCACTTAATGATATCATATAGTAATAGAAAAGAATAAAAAAAATTAAAAGTAGTAAAAAATGAATAGCATCAATGTATAGAGTACAAAATTCTCCATCGATCAGTATATACCATGGCACAGTAGAATAAATATTTATTGAGATATGGAGCTACAAAAACACATGACATTAAAATGGACAAAACCTTTGAAACAACCTCAATACTAATATTTACACATTTTACAGTAAGTAAAGTTTATTGATTTAATGAAAATAGTCCAATATTTATAGAGAATGAGAGGTAGGAAGTGAAAGTTGGTGTAAGATGTGAGTTACCAGCTTCTTTGGTAAGAAGTCAAATCTGAAGTTGATCAATTAAAAACATTATTTGGAAATATGGAGGTACCTCCCAGAAGAAATTGCTGAAAGTTAAAAGAAAAAAAAAAGGACCCACCTGTGAGAGTGGGACTGGGATATGAGAAGGAATGGAATGAAGAACGTTTGCTTTTCATTACAATTTTTTTTGTAGTATGTTATTTAGAAAACCCCCACCCCTATGTGTATATAGAGTTAGAACTACCCTTAAAGTAGCTTGCTTTATGCCCTTTGTCCCCTAGGTTCAACTTTGGCTCTCTCAACCTGTGGGTCGTGACCCACAGGAATTGTATTAAAGGGCCGCGGCATTAGGAAGGTTGAGAACCACTGCTTTAAAGTTTTGCTCACAAGTAATCCTCAAGCAGAAAGGAGGCAGCCAGTCCCAGGCTTCATTTTACCGTGTGTGTCTCAAGAGATGAAAGAATTCCTTCACCATAGCTTGAGTAGATTGCTTACTGCTTCCATTGCACCTGGGCCTTACTTTGGCCACCTGGGTTGTCCTTTCGCCCTGCTTAGCCTCATGGACTGTACCTGTGTGAAAATGTCTACCAAAATTAGTACTTTTGTTCGGTTACATTATATCCTTCACATGTGATTAACTTACATATTTGCTACTTTTCCCAGGGAAGGGAAGAAATTGTGGGAAGGAGCATGGTAAAGATGACAGCTTTGTGTTCCTTAAGAGATGAGACCTGTGACTCATGGGGTTAGAATAAAGAAGAATAGGTTATTTTCTTCCCTTTTCTTATTAGTGCTGTCCCTCCACCCCACCCTGTTACTGTAAGATCATTTAGCTTTGTGGATTGCTAAGTCGGGGAGGAGGGTGCTGCAGTGGGAGATGGGACTGTGAAGTGGGACTTGGTTTTCCTTCCTTTTCTCCGTTAGCTGCCAAGTGGTGCTTCATGGGCTGAAGAGTAGTGGCAGGGCTACTGGAGACATGGTTGTGGTGGATCTGTCAAGGCTGATTGGGGTTACCAGGGAGGGAAAATCTCAGCAGCACAGTAGAGGGATGAAAGTTCCTTCTAGGGAGGTGAGTCCTCTGTTGGGGTAGTGGCACTCGCTCTTACGAATTGCCTTTAATTACCAGTTACTGCTGGTGATTACTGATTACTTATTGTACTCCTAATATTTTCTGGGCACTGTGCTAGGTAGTGGGGAATTCATGGTAAAAAACATGGAATAATTCTTTCCCCTCTTGAGCACACACTATTTGGGGATTGGGGAGTGGATAAAGAAAAGTTAAGTGGGCAGGCAGGTAGCAGTGGCTTGTGCCGGTAATCCTAGCACTCTGAAAGGCTGAGGTGGACAGTGGCTTGAGCTCAGGCATTTGAGACCAGTCTGAGCAAGAGCTGTGGTGCCACAGCACCCTTCTAAGCACGACAAAGTGAGACTCTGTCTCAAAAAAAAATAAATAAATAAAAGTTAAGGCCAATTTAACATAGTGTGAGAAGGGTAATGAAAGAAGAACTATAGCATACTAAGAGCACATCTAAGCTGAACTTCAATAGTGGGCTTGAATAGGGAACAAGCCTTGAAGAAGGAAGGTTTGTTTTTTTCCTAACAGAATGTTGGGCCCTTAGGGTAGGGGACTTTGACTGTGTCTTATTTACCATCTCCATAACTCATTGATTTTTCTGAAACTGAAACACTCCATCAATTAAACAATAATTCCTTATCTCCCCCTTGCCTCAGCCTTTAGATTCTTAAATGGAGACAGCCTGAGTCTAAGATGAGGGGAGACAAGGAAAACAGCTTTGTAGCTACTGAACCAAGTCAACTGAGCACCCCAAAAGAGTACTGATTTCCTAATCACAAAGTCTGTTGTCATGTCATTTTACAGTGGGTGAACTGAGAAAAGTATTTGCAAGGGTTACTACTTACATAAGATATTCTTTTTTATTTTTTTTTATTGTTTGGGAGTGATTGAGGGTACAAAGCATTGGGTTGTACTGATTGCATTTGTTAGATAAAGTCCCTCTTATAATGGTGTCTTGCCCCCAAGAGGTGTGCCATACACTGTTACCCCCCATCTTCTTCCCTGCTCCCCTCTCCTCACTTGCTCATTCTCTTACCTCCCCCCCCAATCAGCTCATCTACTGCCTTCATATTAGAATAGAGTACATTGTTCATGCTTCTCCATTCTTGTGATGCTTTACTAAGAAGAATTTGTTCCACCTCCATCCAGGTTAATACAAAAGATGCAAAATCTCCATCTCCATCTTTTTTAGTGACTGAGTAGTATTTGATGGTATTCATATACCACGGCTTGTTAATCCATTCCTGGGTTGGTGGGTATTTAGGCTGTTTCCACATTTTGACGATTGTAAATTGAACTGCGATAAACAGTCTAGTGCAAATGTCCTTATGATAAAAGGATTTTTTTGTCTTCTGGGTAGGTGCCTAGTAATGTGATTGTAGGATCAAATGGGAGGTCTAATTTGAGTTCTTTGAGGATTCTCATACTTCCTTCCAAAAAGATTACATTAGTTTGCAGTCCCACCAGCAGTGTAAAAGGGTTCCCTTCTGTCCACATATCTGTAGCTTTGAGACTTTGTGATGTGGGCCATTCTCATTGGGTTAGGTGATATCTCAAAGTTTCAATTCACATTTCTCTCATGATTAGGGATGATAAACATTTTTTCATATGTTAGCCATTCATCTGTCTTCTTTAGGGAAGATTCTATTCATCTCTCTTGCCCAGTGATACATGGGATTGTTGAATCTTTTTTAGTTGATTAATTTGAGTTCTCTGTAGATCCTAGTTACAAGTTTTTGTCTGATTCATAATATGCAAATATCTTTTCCCATTCTGAAGGTCGTCAGTTTGCTTTGGTTGTTGTTTCCTTAGCTGTACAGAAGCTTTTCAGTTTAAGTCCCATTTGTTTATTCTTGTTGTTGTAATTGCCACGGAAGTCGTCTTCATAAAATCTTTCCCAGGCCAATATCCTCAAGTGTTTTCCCCACACTTTCTTCGAGGATTTTTATTGTTTCATGCCTTAAATTTAAATCTGTTATCCATCTTGAATCAATTTTTTTTTTTGCAGTTTTTGGCCAGGGCTGGGTTGAACCCACCACCTCTGGCATATGGGGCCAATGCCCTACTCCTTTGAACCACGGGCGCCACCCATGAATCAATTTTTTTAAGAGATGAGAGATGCAGGTTCAGTTTCAGTCTTTCACATATCGTTATCAAGTTCTCCCAGCACTATTTATTGAACAGGGATTCTTTTCTCCAGTGTATGTTCTTGTTTGGTTCATCAAAGATCAGGTGGCTGTGAGATATTTGTTCATCTCATGGTTTTCTGTTTGGTTCCAAATGTCAATGTCTATTTTTGTGCCAATGCCATACTGTTTCAATTACTATGGTCTTGAGTCTGGTAGGGTGATACCCCTCGCTTTATTTTTATTACTAAGAGTTGCCTAGGCTATACAGGTTTTCTTGAGATTCTATACAAAATGAAGAATTATTTTTTCCAAATCTTTAAAGTATGATGATGGAATTTGAATGGGGATTGTATTGAATCTGTAGATCGCTTTGGGGAGTATAGTCATTTTGACAATGTTGATTCTTCCTAGCCCTGAGCATGGTAAGTTCTTCCATTTGTTAGTGTCTTCTGCTATTTTTTTTCCTGAGGGTTTTGTAATTTTCTTTCAGAGGTCCTTCACCTCTTTTGATAGGTATAGCCCTGGGTATAATCCTAGGTATTTCTTTTTTTCTGAAGCTACTGTGAAAAATTGTGTCCTTGATTAGCTTCTCATCTTGGCTGTTATTGGCATATACAATGGCTACTGATTTGTAGACATTGATTTTATATCCTGAGACATTGCTGTATTTATTTAATTTTATTTTTTATTTTTGAGACAGAGCCTTAAGCTGGTCTTTGTTTTTGCTTCTGTTAATATAGCGAATTACGAGGCGGCGCCAGTGGCTCAAAGGGGTAGAGCGCCAGCCCTGTATGCCAGAGGTGGCAGGTTCAAACCCAGCCCTGCCCAAAAACTCTTAAAAAAAAAAATCTATCTATCTATCTATCGTGAATTATGTTTATGGACTTCTGTATGTTAAATCAGCCTTGCATTCCTGGGATGAATGTGACCATGGTGATTCTAATTAGAAGAAAAGGGTGCTGATTTTATTGAATGTTTTTTCTGCATCTATTTAGAGGATCATGGTCTTTTTTTTTTTTTCTTCTGTTAATATGGTGAATTACGTTTATGGACTTCCGTATGTTAAATCAGCCTTGCATCCCTGGGATGAATGTGAGCATGGTGAGTGATTTTTTTTTTTTTTTTTAATGTATAGTTGAGTCTTTTCCTGATTTTGGTATCAAAGTGATGTTTGCTTTGTAGAATATGGAGAAGATTTCTTCTCAATTTTTTGGAATAATTTCTGCAGTTTGTGTATAAGCTGTTCTTTGACGGTTTGATAGAATTTTGGTGTGAAGCCATCTGGTATTTTGTTGGGAGTTTTTTTTTTTTTGTTTGTTTGTTTTGTTTTGTTTTTTTTTTTTTGAGACAGTCTCACTTTGTTGCCCTCAATAGAGTGCTGTGATGTTCACAGCTCACAGCAAATTCCACCTCTTGGGCTTAGGTGATTCTCTTGCCTCAGTTTCCCGAGTAGCTGGGACTACAGGTGCCTGCCACAATGCCTGGCTATTTTTTTGTTGAAGTTTGGTCAGGGCTGGGTTTGAACCTGCCACCCTAGGTATATGGGGCCAGCACCCTACCCACTGAGCCACAGGCGCCACACAAGTCCATGAATTCTTTATAGGTGTAGTTTTCTGCAGTAGCTGCCTCATAGAACTCCCTTGGGGGAATTCCTCTGTTTTGGTTTTTCATGTTGCCCAAATTTTTCTGTTGGTTCCTCCTCATGTGTTCTTTCTTTTTCACCTTCTTATTCTCCTTTTTCCTTCTCACTGTCTCTTTTGTTTTAAACAAAAGTCCTTTCTCTTGATGAGAGTATTTTGCAACATGTCACCAGGACACCAGGTGGTGCTGTGGTTGTTTTTGGACAACACAGGCAGCAATCTCTGTGGTCTTTATTCCAAACTTAGTTGCCTTCAGTGATCACGTGATTATTTCCTCAGCATAAAGCTCAGAAGAATCCTTCAAGGGCAGGTCTTGCAGTACCCTCTGACTTCCAGTTCCCTCAGCCTGTTCCAAGAGTGGAGTTCTGATCTTGGCAGGCGGAATTAAGATGGCTATGCTTTAGGCCCCTGCTAAGACCTTCTCATGACCTTCCCACAATGGCAGCCACCTGGCCAGGAGACCTTCTCATGCCAAACCAATGGCAAATCCATTCCAACTAGCATTCAAATTTGGTTGCTGTGTACTATTTGAGTCTGTCCACTCTTCTAAGCTTTCCACTTAACATGCAACTTCCCCTAACTGGACTTCTGTGAGGGGCAGTCAATCCCAGCTGGTCACAATCACTTAACTAATTCATCAGATTTCCACCACTCTGGATCATAGGCTGTCAGCTCACCACCTCCTCGCTGTGCTCACTGAGCTAGACTCTGAGTAAGGTCCCCGTGCTAGGTATTGCTGGGTTCTCTCTTTTTTCCCCAGATGTTTTAAGAGAGCTCAGCTGAACAATCTTTCTGGTCTACCAACTTGCTCCACCCTCCTATATAAGATGTTCTTAAAATTTTTATTATGAAACAAGATTAGCATTTTATTTAAAAAGTGGGCAAATAACATTCACTTCAATTTCCAGAAGCCATACAAATTGTTAATGAAGTAGGCATGAAAAAAATGCTGTTTTAATAATAATAGAAATATAGATAGAAATGGAGTGTGTGTGTGCTATCATCAAATAGCAAAAGAATGATAATCACTCCCTATTAGTAAAGGTTTAGGGGCATCAAGTACTACTCTGTTAGTATCAGTTAATTTGTACTGTTAATTTGTACCTTTTGGGAAAATAATTTGATGATATCTGTGACATTGAAAATATGAGAATAAGGGGAAATAGATGTATAAATGAAACAATATTGGTCATGAGATGATAATTAAAACTGGGTGGTTACGTTCTTGATAGTTCATTGTATATGTTTTATCTACTTTTGTACATATTTGTAATTTTCTATTAAAGGAGAAAAATATACACAGTCTGATATAGTCATTATCTTTATGATTTTATATGATAGTTGGGAATGTATTGCTTATGATAGTAAAACATTGGAAACATGTTTTCCTCGGTTGGGTAATAGTTGGAAAATAGCATAGCAGCTGATGAAAAGATAGTCTTATATGCTTTTATTTTATACTTTTTGGATGGAAGTTAAATTGTTCAAGATATATTTTTATGTGAGAAAAGTTGCAGAACAGTATATATAACATGGCAGATTTTGTTGAAAACATTTATGTGAATTATATCTATATGTAGTATATACAGAGGGTACCAAAGTATATACACATTTTAAGAAAGAAAAATAAACTATTAATATTGTAATACTCAAGATCGTATTTGTCTGTAATTACAAGAGATACCAGATTCAATATACAAGATATACTATCTTGAGCATTACAATTTTAATAAAGGTTTTTCCTTTCTTAAAATGTACATACATTTTGGGGGCAAAAGAAAAATCAGACGAATAGTTTTCTTCTGTTGGAGGAGCTAGCACAGGGAATTTTCAATTTTAACTGTGTGTTTCTATATTATTTTCCCATCAGCATGTTTACCTTGTAATCAGAAAGGAAATATGAATAAATTCTAACATTAGAAAAGTTAATTTGGCTTCTAATAAAAGACACATTCTAGAGAAGAGGGAAGTAGTCAGTGATAATAATGAGAAAATTACATGGTGAGGGGAACCCTTAGGAATGACAGTGTACAAAGATGTTGTAGTTATGTTTGAATTGTGGTATTATGGATCATTTTCCTTCCTTGCTGTCCCCACTGCCCGCTTTTTTTGGAGACAGGGTCTTATTTTGTTGCTCAGGCTAGAGTACAGTGATGTGATAATAGCTCACTGTAACCTCAAATTCTGAAGACTCAAGTGATCCTCCTGCCTCAGCCTCCCAAGTAGCTGGGACTAAGGGCATACACTACAACTAGTTGATTTTTAGAATTTTTTTTTTTTTTTTTTTTTTTTTTTTGTAGAGATGGGTCTTGCTTTGTTGCTTTGGCTGGTCTCAAACTTCTGACCTCAGGCGTGAGCCATCATGCTTGGCCTCTTGCTGTGTTTCTGTAAAGTTTCTTTGGGCTGAGAAGTTTTAAAAGAAGATAGTGATTTTACAAATGATTTGTTTATTAATGTTAGTTTTATGTATGATTTATATTATCATGTTTAGGTAAAAGGTTGGTGTGTAGTTGCCATAAATGTGAATGATAGTCTGTTGTTTACTTAGAGCAAAACTGAGATTATTAGGCCGGGCATGGTGGCTCATGCCTGTAATCATAGCACTCTGGGAGACTGAGGTGGGTGGATTGCTTGAGCCCATGGGTTTGAGACCAGCCTGAGCAAGAGCAAGAGCCCATCTCTAAAAATAGCCAGGTGGTGTGATCATATGTAGTCCCAGCTACATAGGAGGCCGAGGCAGAAGAGAGCCCAGGAGTCTGAGATTGCTGTGAGCTATGTGATGCCATGGCATTCTACCAAAGACAATAAAGTGAAACTCTATCTTTAAAAAAAAAAGGTTATTTTTATATAAACATAAATCCCACATAACCTTTCTGCCTTTTGCGTACCATGTCCATTGTAGAGCATTGAGCATATAGCATTGAGTAAGACAGACAAACCCTGTTTTTGTTGGAGGTTGGGGTTGGGTGAGGTGTCACAGTGGGCTGAAGACTAAATGGGGAAGACTGTAGAAGTGGAGACAGTTTTCTTCAGAGGTTTAGCTGTGAATTGGAGGCAAGAAATAGGAAGAGGTGGAAAGAAGAGTGCAAAGAATCAAGAGAATTGTTGTTTCCTCCCTCTCTTACCCTTTCATGAGTTTTTAAGCATAGTTGAATGCTAATGGGAAGGTACCAGTATAGAGATTTATTGAATGCTAGCTTTGGTTTGTAATTCTATAATCTTCATTAGGTTATTTAATCTGTTTTACAGTTGCAGTTTTCTCAGGTAAAGGGGAATCTGTAAAATCCTTATCTGTAAAAATGTCTCTATATCATTGTTCTGGGTATTAAATTGACTTCTTTATATCTCTAGCACCTGAAATAATAAGTGGCTCATAATAGGGGCTAAAAAAATGATATAAGTAAGTGATTATGGTGAATGTTTAATGTAGGTTTAGGCACAATAGTTTTTCTCAAGCGGTTTGGCTGTAAACCGGAGGAAAAAAGGAGATGGTAATGGGAGGGGGGCATAGGTTAGGTCTCATTAATAGGCAGCACACCAGAAATATTAGAAGTAGGGCAGAAACTTTTACAGGGGTCCTCAAACTACAGCCTACGGGCCACATGCCACGGTGTGGTTGTATTTGTTCCCATTTTGTTGTTTTACTTCAAAATAAGATACGTGCAGTGTGCATAGGAATTTGTTCATGGTTTTTTTCCTAAACTATAGTCCGGCCCTCTAATGGTCTGAGGGACAGTGAACTGGCCCCTTGTTTAAAAACTTTGAGGACCCCTGCTTTAGGAGATAGAAAAGTAAAAAAAAATTGATATCTAAGGACACACTGTGCCATTGGAATAGTACAGTAGAGAATGAGACAGACCATGCCATCATGATAAAGGGAGATAATTTATTGAAACAATAGCAGAACATATAAAACAGTCTGAGAATATTTCCAATTTTGAGTTTTACACATTTCACACTGTGGAGTTGGAAGATTCTAGGTCCTAGCCCTCCGTTGGCAGTCTATTGCGGTCAGAGGTCATTTCTCACCCATAATTAATTATTGTTTGGGCTTTGGTTAGTTTCTTTAACTAAAAAATGCAAAATCACTCAAATGAACACCGAAGTTTTTTTTTTTTTGAGACAGAGTCTCATTATGTCGCCCTCGGTAGAGTGTCGTGGCATCACAGCTCATAGCAACCTCCAACTCTTGGGCTTAAGCGATTCTCTTGCCTCAGCCTCCCAAATAGCTGGGACAACAGGCGCCTGTCATAACACCCAGCTATTTTATTTATTTTTTGTTTGCACTTGTTTTAGCTGGCCTGGGCTGGCTTCTAGCCCGTCAGCCTCGGTGTGTGTGGCCGGTGTGCCCTTCCAACTGAACTGCGGGCGCTGCCCTGAACACTGAACTTTTAAAAAAGTGCTTGCTAATAGTCATTTTCATACTGATTTCAAGGCATTACATTGTTTGATTGTGTGGAGAAAGAAGTTTGTCAGCCTGACTTCCATCATTCCATCTCATAGACTTCATTGTGATTCATTTTCCATTTTTTGTTTCTGCTTTCTAGCATTCATCGTGTCACATTTTAAAACTTTTTAAATCCTCTAATTAGAGGTGCCTTTTCTTCACAGCTAACTATGGCAATAATACATGGCAATATATATTCCTTAGAACAAATATTCATGAATCTTTCCAGGGGTTCTAAAAGGTTGAAACTAATAAGGTGTTTTTTGCCTTTGCCTGTGTGTTGACATTTGTACAGATGTTGCAGAAACAATGTTAGGCAAAACTACTGTGTACCTTAGTATGAAATCAAGGCAGTGGTTTTAAACTGTGCTTCATTGTTGGGTACTGAACACAAAAAACACAAAAGATGTTTATATATATGTTAAAATGTGTTACGTATATACATATACCCAGAATTTTATTTCACTTAACTTTCTGGATGAATCAGTAAAAATTGATAATTAATTCTGGCCTTGAGTTTAAGTTTTTAGACATAAAGCATTTGTGGCATTGTTTTGAATTGCTAGCTGGATTAGCAGCCTTTTCATTGAACATCATATTTACTTGAAACAGTGATTGTGTATGGCAGGTATTTTCTTTAAATGACAGACTTCATTTTATATTCATCTCATTTACTACATTTTGGGTTTTTTTGTTCCTATGAGTTCAAGTTAACATTTTGTGTCATTTCTTTTTTCTGTGTGTGTGTGTCATTTCTTTAAAACAATTTTGTTGTCACTCATCTTTGTGCTATTATTGTCAAGTATATTTCATTTCTGTATGTTATAGGTCTAACACAATTATGAATGTATTGTTTTGTATACTTGTTTTAGAGGACACGTGCATAATACTGTCTTTATAATTACTTAATTACCTTTACTATTTTTTTTTTTTTGTGTGTGTGTGTGTGTATTTGTATATGGATTTGAGTTTCTTTCTGAGTTTACTTTCAGCCATGAGAAAACTTTGTTTAGTATTGCTTGTAAGGTGGTTAATAACAAATTCATTTTTTGTTAATCTGGGAGGTCTTCCACCTCCATCTGGGTTAATACAAAAGATGTAAAGTCTCCATCTTTTTTAGTGGCTGAATAGTATTTCATGGTATACATATACCACAGCTTGTTAATCCATTCCTGGGTTGGTGGGTATTTAGGCTGTTTCCACATTTTGACGATTGTAAATTGAACTGCGATAAACAGTCTAGGTCAAATGTCTTTATGATAAGAGGATATTTTTGTCTTCTGGGTAGATGCCTAGTAATGGGATTGCAGGATCAAATGGGAGGTCTAATTTGAGTTCTTTGAGGATTCTCCTTACTTCCTTCCAAAAACGTTGTATTAGTTTGCAGTCCCACCAGCAGTGTAAAAGGGTTCCCTTCTGTCCACATATCTGCAGCTTTGAGACTTTGTGATGTGGGCCATTCTCACTGAGGAACATAACCATGCTGATGGCTGGGAAGAATCAACATTGTGAAAATTGTACTACCCAAAGCAATCTATAGAGTCAATGCAATCCCCATTCAAATACCATTATCAGGTGGTGTCTGTGGCTCAACGGAGTAGGGCGCTGGCCCCGTATGCCAGAGGTGGTGGGTTCAAACCCAGCCCTAGCCAAAAATTGCAAATACCATCATCATATTTTCAAGATTTGGAAAAAACAATTCTTTGTTGTATGTGGAACAAGAAGAAACCTCATATAGCCAAGGCAAATTGTTCGTAATAAAAACACAACTGGGAGAATCACCATACCAGACTTTTGTCTATACTACAAGACCATGGTGATAAAAACAGCATGGTATTGGCACAAAAATAGAGACATTGACTTTTTTTTTTTTTTTTTTTTAAGACAAAGTCTCACTGTCTCCCTGTCTCCCTCCACTGGCCCACCCCCCATACTCCTGGATTCAAATGATCCTCCTGCCTCAACTTTGGGAGTAGTTGGACTATAAACCTTTGCTATCACACCTGGCCTTGTTTTTCTATTTTTGGTAGAGACAGGGTTCTTTGTTCTTGCTCAGGCTGGTCTTAAGCCATCCTCCTGCTTTTCCCTCCTGGAGCGCTAAGGTTGCAGGTGCGAGTCATTGTACACAGACTTCACCTTTATTTTTGAGACTATTTTGCTGGATGTAAGATTCTTGGTACATAAGTGAACAGTTTTGTTTCTCCCCTTTTAGCACTTTGAATATGTCACTTGATTGCCTTCTGCCCTTTATTGTTTCAGAAGTTAGCTGTTAACCTTATTGGGGTTTCTTTGTACATTTTGAGTCCTATTTCTCTTGGGGCTTTCAAGATTTTCTCTTTGTCTTTCAAGCATTTTTGCTATGATGTGGCTAGGTTTAGGTCTTGTATTTAATCTATTTGGAGTTTGTTAAGGTTCTTGAGTGTGTAGATTAATGATTTTTAGCAAATTTGGGAAGCTACTGGTTATTTCATTGGATATCTTTAAAAGAAATTTTTTTCAACTGAAACTTTTGTTAGTCATTTCTCATTCCTCCTTCCTCCTAGCTTTTGTCCACCACCATTCTACCTTTTCTCTATGAATTTGACTGCGCTAGGTACTCAGTAAGTGGATTTATACAGGAGTTGTCCTTTTGTCTGGCTTATTTCACTTAGTGGAATGTCTTTTTTTTTTTTTTTTTATTTTATGGTCACCAACTTATGTTTATTGAGCACCTGTGTTATGCCAGGTGCTGGACAGGATAATGTGGTTTGACAAAGATGTATAAAAACATTCCAACTCTTGGAGGATACATTGTTCATAGCCCCCCACCCCACCCCACCCCACCCCACCCCCCCCTTTTTTTTTTTTTTTGTGCAGTTTTGGGCTGGGTTCAGGTTTGAACCCGCCACCTCTGGTATATGGGGACGGCACCCTATTCCTTGAGCCACAGGCATCCCCCTCATAGCCCTTCTTATCTTTACTGTTAAATGTAATCTGATGAACAAATCCAGAAGGCACTGTTCACATAGTTTTCCTTTTATTTATTTTTAATTGTTTTTTATTAAATCATAACTTTGTACATTGATGCATTTATGGGGTTCAGGGTACTGCTTCAATATACAACGTGAAATGCTTACATTGAACGAAGTAACACATCCATCACAATTATACTCATTTCTTAATAGTTTTGAAATGTACCATTGCTTCATGCATGTTAGGTGAGGTCCCCCCAATGGAATGTCTTCAGGATGCATCCGTGTCATAGCTGTAGGCTCTCCTAGCTGTATTTTTAGGTATTGAAATTAGGCTTTCCTAATTCTTAGGTATTGAAACTTTTAACTTTTTTTTTAAACTTTATTTTTACTAAACTTTTTAGATGTTATCTTAGAATTATTGTCTATCTAGTTTTATATGTCATTGTATGTTCAATTAGTGATTAAAAAAGTGAAACCAAACAGTTGATTTGCTGGTATGCTGTGCTATTTATGGAATGACTAACACATAAGTTAAAATGTATTTTTGCTGTAGATAATGTTGGCATTTTTTCTCATAATACACTTTCTTTTTTTATTTTTATTTCAGATTAATATGAGGGTACAGACAATTAGGTTACCATGTTTGCGTTTGTTAGGTAAGGTCCCTATTGTAGTTGTGTGCTGCACCTAAGAGGTGTGCCACATACCCTTACATTGTGCCTGTTAGGTGAGAGCACATTAATCCCTGTCCCTCCTTCCCCCTCCCCCTACTTGAATTGAGTTTTTTTCTTGTGTGGACGTGTATTAATTTGTGTACTGGCTTATTAGTATTACCGTATATACATGAGTATAAGCCGACCCGAGTATAAGCCAACCCCCTTAATTTTACCCTAAAAACTGGGAAAACTTAGTAACTCAAGTATAAGCCAAGGTGGAAAATGCAGCAGCCACTGGTAATTTCAGAAATAAAAATATATACCCAAAACAATTACAGTAATTGAGGAATCAGTAGGTTAAATGCTGATACCCTCACATCAGATACAGCTGAAGCTCTATCTG
>CAUYPK010134573.1:0-58859 GCA_963574355.1 Loris lydekkerianus
AAGCCATTTTAAACTCACACTGAGTTCACTGTGTGTGCTTGATGTAGGATATGTTTATTTTTAAATATTATCAGACAGGTGAGGATATGGAAAAAAGGAACCGTGTGCCAACATGGAAAAATTTACAGAGGCTCTTTAAAAAACAAAAATAGAGTAACAATATTGTCTAGCCTTCCCACTATTGGGTATATACCTAAATATATTGAAGAGACATCAGTAATCACATTTATTTCAAGATTATTTATAATAGACAAAATAGGAAATCACTTTAAGTTGATCATAAGGAGAATATAATATACACACAATGGAATATTATTCATCCATAAAAAAGAATCAAATCCTGTCATTTGCAGAAACTTAGAAGGAATGAAAAGTCATCTTACGTGAACTTAGCCAGGTAAAGAAAGATGAATGTTGCATGTTCTCACTCATAAGTGGGAGCTAAAAAAGTGGATCTCATAATGATATAAAGTAGTATGGTTATCAGAGGCCAGGAAGGGTAATGGTGGTAAGTACAAATTAATTAATGCATACAATTTTATTTAAAGTTAGATAGATGAAATAAGACCTATGGTTAAAAATAGGGGGTGGTTATAGTTAATTATAATGTATTGCATATTTCAAAACTCTTAGCAGAGAATAATTTGAATGTTCACAGTATAAAGTGGAGATAAATATTTAAGGAGATCAGTGTTTTAATAACCCTGATTTGATCATTACACATTATCTTAATAGAATATGTACATTTGTTATCTATCCATAAAAACCCAAACATTGTGAACATTGAATAAATAAGTGAATAAATGAAGGAATGAATAAATAAACAAACCTGTCAGGATTTCTGTGGTGTAGTAGCAGAAATTTAAGCAACACTCTCCTGCAATAATGTGAAAATTAGGAAATTGCCTAACAAGCTGTGTATAAACTAAGAAGATTTCCAAACAGAATATTGAAATAACTTCATTATTTCTCCTAGTTTGTATGGTAATATGTGAGGGAAAAAAAATTATAGGAATAACTTTTTAAAAAATGCAAATGTTTGATGACTTTGAAAATCCTCACCTTGTCTAGGCACCAAACAGAACAAACTTAATGAGTGGCTTTTGAGCAAAGACCAAATCCAGGGCATTATCATTAAAAAACAATGGCAGCTTCAGTGTGATTATAAAATCATTTGTCTGAATCTCAAAAAATCAACATTGTTGCTCCAGAGTGTTATACAGTTTGAAAAGACTCTTCCAAAATATTAAGCATACGTCGTTTCACATACCCTCTCAATCAAACATTAGGGCTCCTAAGAAGATTAGGGTACTATGTTCCAGCATAGACTCAGCCAAAGTTAAGAATTTCTTACCTTGAAAAGACTTGTGGTTGGCTGTGAGTTTTGTTGAATTGAGTGGACTTCAGTAAGATTCATAGAAGATTTCCAAAGCTTTTAAAATATTTAAATCTGAAGAAACATTGCTACCTTAAACTGAAGGGACATAGACCATACATGGTGAAAAAGAGGTCTTGGTACCCACCCACTTGGCCTAGTCTGCTTTTGAATGGCTGAGAAAACCATTCTGCTATAAGCATGTGCTTCCCCTCCCCCACTTAAAAGACTGACTGAGAAGGTAAATCTGAGAGCCCAGATGGCAGAGCTGAGAGCCAAGAAGAATTCTTCTCAGGCGTTCAGAACTAATCCAGGCACTTCTAACATTTGCCTGGCTGTGTCTCAGAGTTGAAATGGATGAGATTATACTTTATGCCTCCCATTTTCTTCCCCTTTGAATATAAATGCCTACTGTGGATTTCCTATGCCTCACTCATGATTATATTTGGGTGGATGAAGGTCAAATAACTTTGTTAAATTTCATAGGTTATTAGATGCTATAGTGGAGGAGCTATCCTAAAGAAACTAAAGACAAGACCTATAATCCAGACTTAGATCCAATTAAGATAACTAGATTGTTTTATTGAGGTGATGTTTTGAATGAGATGATATTTTGTGGGCTTTGGGAAAGAGTATGTACATTTTGCATTTTGGAAGTACATTAATCCATAGGGCAAAGGGAAGACTGTGGCATTTAATCTTAAAATGACTCTGATGAGTGCCACATTCTGTAATTATGAGTTTGTATAATCTCCTGCCTCACTTACCAGGTTTCTCTGAGATGGATGACAATTCCAAGATGAGATTATGAATGACTATAAATTTCAAAATGAGTGTTCTCTCTCACTCTCTCTCCCTTTCTCTCATCTCTTTATCCCTCTCTCCTTATTCTGTAGGAAGTCAAATAACATGTCATCAGGGCACTGAGCCATGCTTTGGAGAATCCCACCCTGCAGAGAATAGAAATCTAGGCTAACAGCCAAAAAAGGATTAAAGTCTGTTAGCAATTAATTCTATGACCATGGTAGCAGATTCTCAAACTCAAATTTAATATTGAAACAACTAAAAACCCAAGGTAGCATTATTACTAGACATTAGAGAGTTTTTTGTCCAAAAACCACCCTGCTAATGTATTTTTGGACTCCTAAATCTCAGAAAATTTCCCAGATAATAGATTTATATGGTTTTAAGCTTCTATGCTTTTGAATGATGTGTCATATATGAATAGAAATATATAGCTTCTGTCTAAAGAACTCCCTTTAATATTTATTTTAATGTAGGTGTGCTAGTGATGAATATATTGTCAGATTTTATATTTATGGAAATACTTCATTAACATTTTGAAAGATATTATTGGTAAGTATAGATATCTAAGTAAACATAATTTTGTTTTTCTTTTCAGTGTTTTAAAGATGATTTCTTCTTTTCTGCATTATTTTAATAAAAAGTATGTTGTTACTCTTACCTTTGTTCTTTGGTATATAATATGCCTTTATTTTCCCCTATTAGTGCTTTAATTGGTTTTACTTTCAAATGGTAAATTTGAAGAATTTAATTATTATTGTAATTATTAATTACACTTTACAAAATGCTTCAAATAATCTTCACATCCTGATATTTAAGTGCTTTTGTAATCCCCTATCCTTAAAACTTGTTTGGGAGCTGTGACTTGTTCTATTCAAATAAATATAATGTAATATAAACAATGTTATAAGGTATCACCTATGTGAATAGTTTACATAAGATAGTGACTTCCATCTCATGTGCAGAATCTTTCTTTTGCTGGCTTTGATGAAGCAAGTTGTTATGTTAGAAGTCCTACCTGGTAAAAAATTGAGGAAATCCTCCAGCCACCAAGAAGCAAAGAACTAGGCCTCTCAGATAAGCATTCCTTGAGGAACCAAATTATGCAAACCACACATTTGTCAGCTTTGATATGAATCCTTACCAGTCAAGTCTTCAGATGAGAACTAAACACCAGCTAACACTTTCAGCAGAGGCTTATAAGAGACCCTGAAGCTAAGGACCCACATAACCTGGGCTCAGATTTCTGACCAACAGAAACTTTGAAATAACCAATGTGTATTGTTTCAAGTCATAAAATTTTATGTGTAATTTGCTACAGAAAAATAAATAGCTATTACAGTTACAAGATGCATTAATACAAATTTCTTAAATGTTCTTGTGCCAAGGTTATTACAATTTTGGTGCCAGTGGTATTATAGTTGTCAATAAGTTTGGAAAATCATTATTTCTTCAGATATTTTTCTGTTCTTTGTTACATATGTATGGTATGTTCTTAAGCAATGATGAATAATCTTTTAACCCAAATGAATTTAATTTTTAAATCATAAATATTATGTATGTAGCTCCAATTCTATTTTGGGAATTTTATTCTATCTACTATGTCTCTAATATTTTCCATGTTTCTACTTCACTTCTGGACCTCTGGAATGCAGTTATAACTGGATTTGCTGCGTCTGTGTGTCTGTGCTTGCCTGCTTATTCTAACCTCTAGCAAGTCCAGAGTTTGTTTTACTGACACATTTTCATTTTATTATGGAAAGAATTTTTCTGTTTTGTTATGTGTCTGTTCATTATTGATTCAATGTCAGAAATGAAGAATTTTAATGTGTTAGATGACAAATATTTTAAACTCCTATAGATATACTTGAGCTCTGTGCTGAGATGTCATTAAATTACTCCAAGGAAGGTTGATCCTTTCTGGTTTTGATTTTGAAATACAGTTGGCAAAACAATAGCAGGGTTTGGTCTGGAGCCAATTATTCTCTACTCCCAAGGTAAACTTTTCTGAATGTGACAATGGATGGTGAATCAAGAGGTTTTCCAGTCTGGTTGGTGGGAATAGCCAATATCCCCACTTTTGTATGAGCATTGGGAACTATTCTTCATAATATATTATGAGCCCTTTTCCCATTCAGGAGGTAGTTTCCTCACCTATGCATGAGGGACAATATTCTGCTGAATACTTTTTTCAGATTCCTGCAACTATACCTCCATGAAAGTTTCTCCTCTGTAATGTGTTGCCCACTGAACTCTTATTGCCTCGGTGTCCCTAAAAATCAGGCTATTTTCTCCAATCAGAAAGCTTAATGGATTTTAAGTTTTCCTTCTCTGAAGCAGAGCCTATATACTATCTTGAGCCAGTAAGTTTTGGTAACAGCAAGGCTCGCTTTGTTCCTGTTAGAGATCACTTATCCTTCATTATTGAACGTTCAGTGCCTTGAAATTGTTTTTTCACATATGTATTTATTTTTTGTCTCACATAAGTGGATACATTTTTATAACGTTTTTATAACGTCCTAGTTAAAAGTAGAAGTCCCTAAATGTATCCTTAACATATTAACTGCTGTGTGAGTTGTATTTAACTCATGCTAATTTGAAGCCCAAGCCTCATGAAGCATATAACTCACATGTCTCAAACTTAGGAGCCACATGGTGTATAAGCAACTCACACTGCTATGCTGTAACATACATATTTCATAATGGGTGGTCCCCTAGGCAAAACCCTGAAATGGGTTTGTGGGAATCTTACTTGTTGATATTTTTGTTGTTAAAATTAATATTAACAATTTAATTCTAGACTTGGCGCTTGTGGCTCAAGCAGCTAAGGCGCCAGCCACATACACCTGAGCTGGCAGGTTCGAATCCAGTCCGGGCCGCCAAACAACAATGACGGATACAACCAAAAAAAATAGCTGGCGTTGTGGCGGGAGCCTGTAGTCCCAGCTACTTGGGAGGTGGAGGCAGGAGAATCGCTTAAGCACAGGAGTTTGAGGTTGCTATGAACTGTAATGCCATGGCACTCTACCCAGGGCAACAGCTTGAGGCTCTATCTCAAAAAAAAAAAAAAAAATTAATTATAAAATTGTGGATTAAATGAATAGAAGCCAATGATATTCATTTTTCTATGTATGTTTATATTTAAATTATTATTATTATCATTATTTATTTATCTATTTTTGAGACAGAGCCTCAAGTTGTCACTTTGGGTACAGTGCTGGGGCATCACAGTTCACAGCAACCTCCAACTCCCTGGCTTAAGTGATTCTTCTGCCTCCACCTCCCAAGTAGCTGGGATTACAGGCATCTGCCACAAGGCCGGGCTATTTTTTGGTTGCAGCTGTCGTTGTTTGGCAGGCCCATGATTCAAACCCGCCAGCTCAGGTGTATGTGGCTGGCGCCTTAGCCGCTTGAACCACAGGTGCCCAGCCTATCTTTAAATTATACTCAAGTCTAACAAGTCAAGGAAAACACGTTACCCTTCTGAACTACTTTTCAAGTTTTCACATTACTTTTTACTATAATAAAAACTTTTAACTGGGTTAAAAGTTTTATTTTTCAAGTGCTTTTTTGCTGGAATATAGAAATACAACTATTTTTTTGTATGCCATCCTCCTGTCCTGTGATCTTTCTAAATTCACATCTGAGTTTTAATAGTTGTTTCTGATTTTAGAAAAGACTTTTATTGTATTAATAGTAAATAAAATGTTAGCTGCATATTTTTTGCAGATGCTCTTCACCTTGTAGAGCAAATTATCTTTTCTTGATAGTATATTGAATGTTTATATTATTAGTTGACAGTATTGTAGTATAATGAGCAATTTTCTGCACCTTTTAAGAAGATCAAAGGTCTTTGTCCTTTATCCTATTATAGATATATGTTAATAAAAAATATTGGTCAATACGTTGTTCTTTTGTGATGTTTAAAATTTTTGTAGCCTCACAATAAAGATGAAACATTTTTCCATATAATTTTTAATGAGGATTTCATAGTAATAAAGTTATTTTATTTTCCATAATATTTTTATTCAGTTGTCAATAGTAAATGATAAAATTTTCCTTTTTTCTTTTCTATTAATTCTTGTGGTTTTTTGTTTTGTTTTTGTTTTGTTTTTTGTAAAGAGATTGCCAGTCTCTTGACTAGGCTCTCAGTAGGAAAAGGAGTCTAAATATAATTTATATGTATTATTGCCTTTTAAAGGACTTTCATGATTTCCTACTTTTATAGTATGTGGTAGTGGATTTTCCTAATTACTTTGATGTAAAGTTTCCCTGTATTTCTGCACATTTAAATATAAATTTAATTTTAAAAATATTAAATAATAAAGCAGATGGCGTAAAGGTAAGACACCATTTGTATGAGTGACACATGAATGATAAAAGTTTGAAATTACTGCATTCCTAGAAGGCATCCTTAAAGTAGCTTTGAAAATTAAATATATACATCCAAATTTGATTGATGAGAAAAATTAACGTTAGAAGAATAAATAATTTGTTTTAATTTCAGACAGCAAGCAAAGAATACACATTATTAAAATTGAATTCACCTTAGAAGGTAATGCATCATCTTAGAAGGGTACAGGTGAAACTCACTAAATGTAGACTATAAATGTCTGAACACAATAACTAAGAAAATGCCATGAAGGCTATGTTAACCTGTTCGATGAAAATATTTCGAACTGTATATAAAACCAGCACATTGTACCTCATGATAGCATTATTGTACACAGCTATGATTTAATTAAAATATATATATTAAAAAAAATAAAGAAAGAAATAAAAAAATTGAATTCTTCCTCTCCTAGGAAAGTCTAATCTGTTAACTGATATGGTATTTTTCCTTCAAGTTCTTTGCTGGAAATGAAAAGCTATGTTTCTCATTCAGAAATAAATCACATATGTAGATTTATCATAGAGATTGACCAGGTAATTCAGAACTGCTGGCTTTGTGTTATTTAGACTAGTGTAAAAACCTCATTGTTCTTAAGTTGTACTGAGGAAAGTGCCCCTGCAAAACATTTGTGTCTTTTTGATGAATGTGAAGATCTATCTAGATAGTATTCTGTGTTAAAAAAAAAAAAAAAAATGCAGTTAGTCATTTATTTTAGCCCCATAACTGATGAGTGGATATATACATACACTTCTGAAATATCTGTTTGAGAAATTTTGAATAAATTATTGTTTTTATTCAAACCAACTATTACAATCATTGACTAGCATGTAGTCTTGAATGGGAGAAGCATTTGAATTTACTCTTTGGAACAATTTTGCTAAGTTATGTTTTCCACATTGGCAGAATTAATACTAAAGGTATAATAATTTTTGTACTAACAACAGTTGAAGTATAAATTTCTTTAATACTTTTTGATAATCAAATATTTTATTGGAATATTTTGAATCAATAAAGTTAATATGAAGCATATTTAGGTTTTAACTACTTTAACCTCTATTTAAAACGTTATTATGATTTTATTAATCTCATATTGCATATTTGCACAGAATTTCCATTTCAGGCTACTTTGTGAAAAATATCACAAGTCAAATAAGCTATTAAAAAATAAATGTAGATTTTGTCCAAAAGCAGATCAATTAAATCTGATTGGTCATATGGATACCCAAGAACAATTCTAAGCACTCTTGGAGGATGCTGCTCTTTTCTGTACATAGACATTATAAATTTAGGGTTAGATAAGAACATATCAAGCACATGAATCTCAGACATTAAAAATAGTCAAGAATTCTCAAATCATACTGAGTATTACCTAGTAAAAGACCTTCTGATGTAGTTGAGGGTATTGTTTTTCATAATACTTTGTGAAATTAAAAATAGTCTTACTAATTTCCTTGATAACAGAGTAGTTTGTAAGCTTCTTCTACCAGAAAAAGCTGACATTATGTATTTCTACATGGTAATTTCCTAACTTAAGTCATCTGCCATTCTTTAGTTATGCTAATCCTTATAAGCAGACTCTGAAGAAGAGTTATCCTTAATTAACATGGAGTAGGCTTATCTATCTTCCAACAACTAACAGTCTCTCTCTATAGATATAGACATAAATATGCATATATGACTATATATATATATACATATATATATATATATATATTCCCTATTCTGGTTATGTTGAAGTTATCATTTACCTTTCCTATTGGGGAATTTACAATTCCTCTTGCTGGAGTGATTTGTCAAACTAGAGACATATATCATTTAGTGCACAGAAAAATTTCTAATGAGGTTATTTTGGCAATAACATATTTCGCACCTGAAATCTGGGAATCAAACTTCAATTTAAGGAAACTGCCAAATCACCATAATAATTAAAGTCACTGAAAACTGTAATCTAAAAGTCAGTATGTTAGATCAGAAGTTTATTAATTCAGCCTGTGAAGCAATCTGGCCATGAAGATTTTGGTTCGCAACCTGAAACCATTTTTTATTTTGACTTAATCATTTAAAGCCGCTTGTTTCTTTGAGCTGATAGGAAATATTATGAGATTGTATAGTGAGGATATATTTGAAGATTATCTGAATAAAATTCAAAAAATCTATTGTTTATTGAGAGTCAGCAGCAGATTTTTAAAAATTCTCTAGTTCTGTAAAAAAATAAATATATCAAAAGCATACATTTTTTCTTATTCCATTCATATCAGAAATTTATAATATGTTCACTCTTTCTTTTCTTTTTAAGGGCATATATTACTGAGTATTTTGCAGGGCTTCTTTAACAGCCTAGGCTCTGAATTAGCCAGAAAGAAATCTGGCCTGTTGTCAATCTGCTGAATGGTGAATCCTTCATTATAGGTGAGCTTTAGCTCCCAGGGCTTCATCAGATACTGATGGAAAGGACATCTGCAAGGCAACCTCCTGGTCTAATAGCCTAGTTATTAATTAGTTCTCAATTATGCTAATCAAGTGATAGGAGAAAAAATTAAAAACATTAATTTGGAGAAGTGTAGTTACATACTGGAGGAGGCTATAAAATTGCAATTTAGTAAGGACTGATAATTCAGGCAAGGTAATGAAATCTAGTCAACTATTTGAGTTGGTACCAAAACTCTCTCTATTCCAGACTGATGTGTCATAAATGATGTGTAGTTTTCCACTGAATTATGAAATTTCTCTCTACAGTCACTATCCTACATTTAAGTAAAAAATAATTTCAAAGAAATTAAATCTCAAAGAAATGTTATTGCATATATTTAAATTATACAACATGATGTATCAGTCAGTGTACATATATGTAGTGAAATGATTACTACAGTTAAGCAAATTAACATATCTATCACCTTCCATAGTTACTTTTATTGTAGTAAGAGTACCTAAAATCTCTTAGCAAATTTTCAGTGTATAATACAATATTATAAATTATAATCTTCATTCCATTCATTAGATCTCTCCATTTATTCATCCTACATAATTGTTAGTTTGTCCCCTTTGACTCAGTTTACTTATTTTCCACTCCCAACTCTCATGCCTGGTCTCTAATTCTGCTTCTGACTTTTAAAAAAATACCACATATGAGTGAGATCATGTAATATTTTTATTTCTGTAACTGGCTTATTTCACAAAGTATAATTCTTAATTATAAAATGATACTAGTCTAATCAGATTGGCTTAGATTATTTACATACCTGTAGCAACAATGGTAACTTATCATATTGGCCTTCTTTCTTTCTTTATTTATTTATTGAAGTTTTTGGCCAGGGCTGCGTTTGCACCCACCACCACTGGCGTATGGGGCCAGCGCCCTACTCCTTTGAGCCACAAGTGCCGCCCATGTTGGCCTTCTTTAGTTTACTGTGCTAGAATTCCATATTGGACTTTTAAAAGTCTTTTGAGGCTAAGAAGTACTGACCACCAAATTTCACCTATTTTATCTATAAATTTGAATTAATTCCTCTCTTCTTGAAGTCTTCAAAATATCTTAAGGTTTCTGAATCTATCAGGAAGATAGAATTTTTACTCACCTATAAGGCTGGAGAAACCTAACTATAGACACTGTAAGTCAGGTATTTTCCCAGATTTTCTAAAGGGTTTTGTTAAGAATTGGTTTCATGGAGCCAATCTTGGTACCTTAAGGGTCTACTCATACTTAATTAAATGAGCATAATTCTCAAATATGGCATTTCAGGTAAGACTTTGGTTACATATCTAATGTATCAAGTCCTGCTAATAAGGAGGATAAATTTTTGCTAAACTTATATAAGTAAATTTAATGAGTTACCTAATTCTAAAGGGCTCAGGCAGGGAGAAAAATATATGACTTACAAATGTTTAATTTCTGATTATAATAACATAAATCATCAGCCCTCAATCTTTTTAGCACCAGGAACCAGCTTCATGGAAGATAGTTTTTCCACAGACCAGGGAGTAGGGATAGTTTTGATATGAGTATGTGAGCAATCGATTTATTATGGTCCTTAGATAGTCAAACCTCTCTGCTAATAATCTGTAATTGCAGCCATTCCCTAGCACAAGCATCACCGCTTTAGCTCCACTTCAGATCATCAGGAGTTAGAATTCATGTTTCATAAGGAGCATGAAACCTTTGCATGCTCACTTTACCAGACGGTCCATACTCCTATGAGGATCTAATACCACTGCTGACCTAACGAGGCAGAGCCTCTGAGCTGTAAATGCAGATGACGCTGTATTTATCCTGGAATTGTCAGATGGATTTTTCCATCTTGGCTGAACTCACACGCCAAGGTATGGATCAGTTGGCTATTAGTTTCTCTGGGCTTGCCACAGTTTGACATGTTGAATATCTCCTATCACCTATGACCATGTGATAGGAGATATTCAACATGTGATCACATGCCAAGCTATGGATCAGTTGGCTGTTAGTTTCTCTGACCTTGCCACCGCTAAGGCGTTCCTGACCATGTGATAGGAGATACTCAACATGTGGAACTGAGCCAGGCCATCCAAGTATCCTGTGTATGGCAGGAGATGTAAAGGAATGTGAGTGATAAAATTATGGAGGTAAGCATGAATAAAGCATTAATTCAATGATTCAATCGCAAAGAAATTAAATTGTTCAGCATATGTAAAGCAATTATAAAGCATCTTTATCTTCATGTTATTTAATGTTATTTTTTTAAAGGACAGGGTCTCACTTTGTTGCCAGGACTAGAGTGCAGAGGCATGATTATAACTCACTGCTTCTCAACCCCTCGGGCTCAAGTGATCCTTCTGCTTCAGCCTTTCAAATATATATACTATGGGCATGTGCCACCACACCTGACCAATGTTTTTATTTTTTGTAGAGACAGGTTTCACTATGCTGCCCAGGCTGTTCTTGAGCTCTTGGGCTCAAGTGACTTTCCCACCTTAGTCTCACCAGGATTATAAGCATGGACCATAGTGCCTGGCCAAATATCTTTCTCTTTAAATAAATGCACTGAGAAAAAATGTATTCTTTATGAATTGTAATGGAAATATGAAATGCCTCATAGTTTTCTTCATACTTATTTACCAGCTATTTACTGGTCATTTAAAGCTGTTCAATGTACTCAGGAGACTGAAAATGAGTAATATTTATCCTCAGGTAGCATGCAGTTTTTGTGGGTTGCAAATGCTTATAATGCATGGTAACGTGTTGTAGGAGTGACATATTCCATGAGTTCAGAGAAGGAAGCAAACCAAGCTGAGAAGGAGATTGCAAAATGCTTCATGGTAGGTGACATGTTAGCTGAAACTTGGCAGATAAATAGGATTTCAACAGGTAGAAATGACAGGGCTTAGCCATTGCGGAAAAACTGACATGAATAAATGAAGGTAATAAACTATAGGACAAGTTTTTGAGAAAATCAATGACAGTATGAAACTCCAGGTGTAGGTGTGGTGGTAAATAGGAACTGCATTGACTTTATATGTATAAACAACTGAAATATTTTTGTGAAGTCTCTATCATTTTTACATGTCCTCTGCATTTTCCTCATAAAAACTGAGGATGAATGAGAACACCATCTAGTTATTTCAAAATTTCTAAAAACATTTGGAATTTCTTAGTGTTTCTTCTATTCTGTGAGTTTACCTTTTATTTCAAATAGCAAACATGTCATTTACCACATCTGCATGAATATTTAAAAATATTGCATAACTATTAATAAAATTTGCCTTGCCAGGAAGACTTAATTATTAACGTTGAAACCCTTTCTTCCGAGATTATGAAGACAGGAAAGTCAAAAAATAGGTAAATTGTGAAAAATATAGTTTGTATGTTGCTTCAAAGGAGTTGTCAACTTAGAGTTGATTTTCCAGACGTGACCATCCTACTAAAACTTCTGAATGTCACAGAGTGAGATGCAAATTAAAAGTAACATACTTTGGAAGCAAAGCCTGTTCTTGGTCTTTTGAAACAAATAAACAAAGTCATATACTACAGCAACACTCCTGAAAGACCTTGGATACCAGGGTCTTGATGACTATTGTTATTACTGTAAATATTCTTAGCCCAATAGCTGGAAATGCAACTCTTTTAAAATTTTATCGATCTTTCAGACTCTCAGACTTATTTTTGTGGCCTGTTTTTATTTTTTGCTGTTGTTATTTTATTTGAGTTTATTTATTTGTTTTTAGAATTAAAGCAAATAAATATCTTAACCAAATTCTGGCAGATCTGTGAAATTTAAGGAAATGTGAAAAAACTCAAAAAAATTGACGTTGAAAATTTTCTACTTAGCATGATGCATTGCATTTATGAGGAAAAAATTGCTAGTTGCATTTTATTATTTCTTATGAATAGATTAAAATACTAATATTAAAATATTATTTTACATAGATACATTCTATTATTTTTTACTAAGAAAAGGAGAATACTGATGGTAAAATAAGCAGTGGATATGCTCGGCAGATATTAATTATTTCAGTTATTTTATTGAATAAAACAACTGCACTGGTCACTACTAATGCATGAAACTCCCAATTTCATAGCTCAAAAATAGACTCTGTCTGGAATTCAATGAAGCGATAAAAAGCATGAGTTACTTACCTAAAGTAAAGCAAAATAACTATGAATTATTTTGATTCCAACACTCCTTTTTCCCGTAGGAAAGTTTTCCATGTCACTTCCCTCTTCAGTCACAGAGAATAGAGGAAGTGACAAATATCACAAAAGGGTCCTGTTTTTATTCTCCACCGTCCTCCTTACTTTAAAAGGTTCCTTTGCTAGTGATCTCGTTATTGAGCACTGACTCCAACTTGTTGATTTTGTTTTTTCTTACAATTTTATATGCATGAAAATAACATCAGAGCAAAAATGATTAACTCATTTTCAATGAAAGATAGAAATGATCTGCTCTGAAGTAGAATAAAATGCATTTTCAAAATTGTGAGGCTACAATAGACTCTGAACTTTACCATGATGATATCTATTTGAATCTATCCTGATGTTTTCAGTGATAGTCAAGTGAATGAAAGACAATGAAACAAAACAATTAGATCCTATATTATTTGATAATACAAGAATTGCAGATAGCACATATCAATGATTTTTACCTTTACGTTATCAGATAGATTAAATGTTCTTATTTAATTAGAATTAGATTATTATTAACAAAAAGGTTGGACTATTTCTAAGACAGCAACTCACTGGGAGATGTACAAAGACAAAACATTGCTATCTTCATCATTCAAAAAAACTGAAAAGTGAAATGTACTTCATACCTAACTAGATAGCTGCTTTCCTGTAGGTCTATCTTAATTCTAGAGCATGTTAATTTAACTTCACTATACCTTAAAATAAAAATTATGTATGGGTGCTATGATTCACATCTCTAATCCTAGCAGTTAGTCAGGCTAAGGCCAAAGGACCACTTGAGGCTGGGAGTTAGAGACCAGCTTAGGCAACACAGCAAGATACCTTGTGTCCCTGCCCTTGCACACACCAATACCTAAGTGCTGTAGCATGAACCTGTAGTTTTAGCTACATAGGAGGCTGAGGCAGGAGGATGAGTTCAACCCAGAAGGCTGAGGCTGCATTGAGCTATGATCATGCCATTGTACTCCAGCGTGGGTGACAGAGTGAGACTCTGTTTAGAACTAAAAAGCAAAGAAAAAAATTATAGCTAAATTATTAAATGTAGTTGCCCAGTGAAACCTACAAAGGAATCAGTAACTTTAAAAGATAAAATATATAATTGTGTTACAGTCCAAAATCTTTTAAGATACAAAAGTAATGCATAATTATAAAATTTATAATTTATATAGAAGTTTTTTACTACCATTTATTTCAGATTTCACATAGTTCTAAACATTAACTGAAAAATAAGTAGAATTTCAGAAGTATAGGCCTTTTTGAGATATGTAAGTAAAGTTCTGTTTTTATTATAACAGTAAACAGATTCAAGGACACAAGGTCCAATCAGTACATTAAAATGAAATTAGGGAATCCCTGATCACTTCAAGGATTTATCATATCTTGGTGTTAGGATCATTCCAGTGGGACTCTTTTATATATTTTAAAATATGCAAAACATTGCTGTTAACTATAGTCACCCTATTTTGCTATCAGATGCTAGATCTTAATCCTTCTATCTAACTATATTCCTATACCCATTAACCATTCCCACACTCCCACTGCTCTTTCTGGCATTTAGTAAACATAATTCTTCTTCATATCTTCTTCAGTTTAACATATGCAACTAGTATGTATGCATAATAAACATTAAAAATGAAAATTAGGGAGAAAATACTATAAGAAATATTTTATTTGTTCTTTTATCTTATTATGATACTATTTTTGTATTTTCATCTGATCTCTCTGGATAAGACTACCCCCCCCAAAAAAAACTGCAAAAATGCTCGTCCAGTCTGTGTTTTAACAAGCCATCCTGGTAACTTACTTGCTAAAGTTTGAGAACTGTGGATGAGGGGAAACTAATGTTTCTTTAACTATCTGGCTCTGAGCTGAATACCATAAATCTATAACTGAAGGTCCCAGTACAAGCTTCAAGACGGATAATGTTCCTCTAATTTTAGAAGCAAAGGAACTGATCTTCATTAAAGTTAAATAATTTATGCACTGCTATTTCTGTATCTAGTATCAAGTATCAAGGATGTCCTGCCTATCATCAAAGATAGTTTTCTCTCTGTTGCATATAACTACCAAAACCTATGTGCTAGGCTCAGACTTTGGATAAGTGTGTAATTCCCTGTTTCAGGCACTCCTTCCAAGCCAGCTGTCAACATTGAGAATTAAATAAGATATGCAGGGGCAGAGGTCTTCGCTCTTTGTTCACTAATTTACCCATGATCAAACCACAATCTGGAACATATTAAGGACTCAATATGAATTTGTTGAATGACAGAGGAAAAGAAATTTAAAAAAAAAGAGTCAGAAAGTATATTAGTAATTTTACATGAATTATCTGACTTAATTTTTTCAACACACCTGAAATATCATTATTAATACACCAATTTTTAAAGATGAAGTGACTAATGTTAAACTATGTAAATGATTTTCTCCATAGACTCTAAAACACACACACACACACACACACTTCTTTTAATTAATCAGAAAACAATGCATTTTGACTGGCTTATTTGACTATATATTTTTTTATA
This sequence comes from Loris lydekkerianus, assembly GCA_963574355.1. NCBI lineage: Eukaryota > Metazoa > Chordata > Mammalia > Primates > Lorisidae > Loris > Loris lydekkerianus. The sequence continues at coordinate 15,750 of CAUYPK010134573.1, forward strand.
TTTCTATACCTTGTAATAGAACCTTCCAAGTAGCCAGTCACTTTCGGCAAATCCCAAGTCATTCACATATCCATGTAAAGAAATTCACTTTATAGTTACTTCACAAAGGAAGAAATTGAAGCAGAAAAAAGTTTGGAAACTAGCAATCTAATAATTTGTAACCCCTATGTTGATAGTAAGATGTGTCTAAATCACAAATGGAACATATAAAGCAAATAAATATTCAAAATTAATTGAAGCCTAAAAGATGTTATTTGTTTGCTTATAGTAGTTTCATAGTTTTGGGTCTTATATTTAAAGATTTAATCCATTTTAATTTGCTTTTAGCACTTGGTGAGAGAAAGAGGTCTAGTTTTTCTTTTTTTATTTTGCATATGATGGATATCCAGTTTTCCCACTACCATTTACTGAAGAAACTGTCCTTTCTTAAATGTATATTCTTGATGCCTCTATTGAAAATGAGTTGACTGTAAATTATTGGATTTATTTCTGGGTTTTTTATTCTGTTTCATTTGTCCATATGTCTGTTTTTATGACAATACTATTCTTTTATGATTACTAGAGCTTTGGGAGAGCACTTCAGTATATTAACCTAGGCAATTTTTTTTTAAATATCTCAAAGCACTGGTAACCAAATTAAAAATTGATAGATGGAATTGTAGTAAGCTAAAATCTTCTGTCCAGCAAAGAAAATATTCAACAAACTGAAAAGGCAACCAATAGAAGAGGAGAAAATATTTGAAAGCTATTCATCCTAAAGAAGGATTAATAACCACAATATATAAAGTATTTAAATAATCAAATAATAAAAAACACAAATAATTCATTAAAATCGGAAAAAAGACATTCCTCAAAAGAAGATATACTAACAGCCAATCATTTTTTGAAAAAATGTTCAAAATCACTAATCATCAGAAAAATACAAAACAAAGCCACATGAGGTATCATCTCACTCTAGGTGAAAATGGCTATTGTAAAAAATTAAAATAATAATAAAAAATATACACAGAGGAATGTAGAGAAAGAGGAATCCTTGTATACTGTTGGTAGGAATGTTAATTTGCATAGTAACTATGGAAAATAGTATGGATGTTTCTCAATAAACTAAAAATAGAAGAGTATGATCTGAAAATCCTACCATTGGGATTTGTATACCCAAAAGAAAGGAAATCAGTACATTGAAGGGTTACTTGCAGTCACATATTTATTGCACCAATATTCACATTAGCTCCAAATGCAGAAGCAACCTAACCATCCATCAAGGGATGAAAAATAAAGAAAATGGAGCATATATACATTCCATCCATAAATAAATAGCATTTATTCAACCACAAAGGAAAATGAAATCCCATCATTTGCCCAACAGGGATAGAACTGAAGGGTATGTTAAGTGAGATAAGCCAGGCACAGAAAGACAAATATTGGATGTTCTCACGCACGTATAAGAGGTAAAAATATGATTGCATGGAAGTAATGAATGCAATGGTGGTTACCAAAGGCTGGGAATGTTTGGGAAGGAGGAATAAAAAGGCTATGTTTAATTAATACTAAAATACAGTTCAATAGAAGTATCAGTTATAGTGTTCAATAGTGCAACTGGGCAACCCTAGTTAACGATAATTTATTATGTATTTCAAAATAGCTAAAAGATTTGGAATGTTCTCAACACATAGAAATGATAAATGTTTGAGATGATAAATACTCAAATACCCAGATCTGAACATTACACATTTTATATTTGAATTAAAATATTATATGTACCCTATCAATATGTATAACTATTATGTTGTTCGGCTCAGAATATGGTTTTGCTAGTGCTTACCTTCAATAATAGCATCAAAAAGAATAATCTTGAAAGAAAAAAAATTAAAAATTTTTAAAAATAAAAATAAGGGATGGTGCCTAGGCACTAGGGCTCAAAGGAGGAGGGCACCAGTGGGTTCAAACCCAGCCCTGGCCAAAAGCTGCAAAAAAAAAAAAAAAGAAAAGAAAAAAAAAAAGAAAAAAAATGAAGAAAATAAAAATAGGAAAAAATAAGAAATATAAGAAAATACAAAGATAAAATTTATAAATGAACTATATATATTCTGTGGAGATTCATCTAAATATTTGTTTTGCTTCAAATACATTATCTACTTTTACATAGAACAGAACAACACAAGGCAATCAGTTGGAAATACATAATCCTTAAAAAATTCTTATGATCACCTTTGAATGATGAAAAATATTATAGATAATTTCATATTTCAAAAGTCATTGACAATATACATTTAAGAACTGCTGAATAGTATTCTTCAATGGAAGTTCACAGCATTTACTGAGAGTCCCCAAGATACAGTAATGCTCAGAACTAATTTATCTTTCGATTGCAAGATGTAATACAGCTCTCATAGAAAAATATCACAATGACATTTCGTAGAAGTTGACTGCTGTCCAATGTCTGCTTTCTTCCCCCACATCTATATTTTTAATCTTGCAAGATTACTCTGTCTGATGCTATTATTGAAGGTAAGCACTAGCAAAACCATATTCTGAGAACAAAAAAATAAAACATGGGCCCATCAATACAACTAAATCTTGAATACCGAAGTGATAATTGACATTCCAGGGATGCAACTGTAAGAGGTAAAATAATAATAATAATATCCTAAACTTATCCTAATTATTATTAGGATATTAATATCCTAAACTTACATCAATTGATTTTCCTTTCTTTATAAAGCGTACAGGTAGAGGGGATAAAGTTTGTGCTCTAGGGATGCAGTTGTAGGAATTTGTAAAAATTCACTAACACACACTTATAGCAATTGGTTTGTGAATTTCTTCCTTCCTTTATTAGATGTGTTGGTAGAGGGAACAAAGAATCTGCTGTCTACTTCTTCCTGTTCCTGGAGGCTATAGGATATATGGAGAAACTAATATGTTAGGAGGCAAGGTGGAGTTAAAAATAGCAGCTTAATTCACTATTAATATTTCATCTAGGATGGTTGTCTCAACTGGTGGAGTTTTTGACCCTCAGGGGATTTTAGCAATGTTTGGAGACATTTTTCATTGTCATAACTTAGGAGGGTTGCTGCTGATAATCCTGTAATACATTATCTGAGATCTAGTGGGAAGAGGCTAGCAACATGGCTACAAGAAAGTGTCCACAGCTAACAATTTTTCAGCCCAAAATGTTAAAATTGAGAAACCCCGACCTAAAGTTCAAATTTCAATCAACCAGTACATAAAAGATAAACTTCTCACATTCAATTAAAATTATAAAATGATGGTCAGATTATCAGATCTTGATTGTAACTGTAGTGGTTGTATTAGAAGTGTCTTACTTGGTGCTGCTATAAAGGAAAACCTTAGGTTGGGTAATTTATAAAGAATAGAAGGTTACATGGCCATTGGTTCTGTGAATTATACACGAAGCATGGGTCTGACATTTGTATCTGGTAGGGGCTTTTGGGTACTTCCAAAAGTACTTACTCATTTGGAAGGTAAAAGAAAGCCAGTGTGTGCAGAGATCACAAGAAGAGAAAGCCAAAGACTGGAGGAAGGGATTCCAGGCTCTTCTTAAGAATGAGCTGTTATTAGAACAAAAAGGGAGAACTCTCACCTTTGCCTGAGGGAGCACATTAATCTATTCATGAGAGATTCAATCTCATTACTCAAACACCTTCCTCTGGACCCCACCTCTAACACTGGCAATCAAATTTCAACCTGAGGTTTGAAGGGTCAAATGTCAAAATTACGGCAAGGATATAAGAAATAATGCACCAAAGTGATCTGGGGCTCTTGAGCCTTCAAATTATATAAAGTTGTCATAAGGGAAAGCTTGTGAAGTGCTCACATAACACTTCAAAATGAATTTTTAAACCAATGAAATTGTGTATAACGTCTGACTGCCGAGAAATGCCTACTGTGGAGAACACAACATTTTTTTTTAGCTTGATGCTATAAAACATTTGAATTATACATATGCACTCCCAGGGAAAAAATTCCTATTAGCTTGAGATGATATTTATTTTTTTTCAGTCTTTTCTACTATACCATGTGCACATAACACAATATATATGAGCCACAAATGGAGAACTACATCTTGACAATGAGTTGTAGTGTTAGTTCTTATGTGACTTTTCTCCTTACACCAAGTAAGCCAGAACGGTAGGAGGAAAGGGAGAGAACACACAAACACACACCAGCCACTGGCACTGGCGGTGTGAGTTCCTCCAATAACATAGCTGATTCCAGGAACATGGAAACCACACATCAGCACTCAGGACTCCCTGCCCAGAAGGGAGCACCTGGAGCATCACTGGTTTCTCAGACCCTGGTCTGTAACTCCATTCGAATGGCAGTCCCACAAGCAAACAATTTCTCTTTCCTCTATGTGATCACAATATCTACTGGCACAGTAGTAATGGCAGCAATGTAAGCATTTCTCCTCTATTGTTTTTGTGCATTTTAAATATTCATTATAACAATCTCCACCCAAGCTGAATTGCTTGTTCAGGCAGCTCTAGTTAGCTCCTAGGGTACAAACTAATATTTTTGCTAGTGCTATGAACATTTTGGGGGGATGCATGAATTGGATAATAGCCGGAATGACTATATTGCCAAAAAGCAATTCTGATTTTATGCATCAGTTTTCTTAGGTTTTATTTCTTTCAGTTGTGACAGAAAATTAAAGATTTTATTATTACAGATATTTTTCAAGATCTTGTTGATGTAGAGGCAAAGTTACAAGGAAAACGAAACCACTACAATTTGTTTTTCAGCCATTGTTATGCTTTGAGAGAAATTTCTTTCAGGAAGACTTCGATTTTAATTAATAATCATGACAATTGATAATAGAAGACAAATGTGATCTTATTAAAGCAAAAATATTGTGTATAGGATTAAAATGTAATTTCTCAAATTAATTTCTCAATGTAATTTCTATGTTCAATTTTATATTAGTGATAGATGGTTTGTAGAGTATGAGCTCATGTTTCTTTTTATCAAGTATGTAAAATCATTCCATGAAGGAATGTTTTATAGTGTCCTGCGCATTACTCCACAAATTTGAGTTAAGTCTGTGAAAATTATTCACTATATATTCAATCCCTTGATCTCATAGTCAATCCTTCCTTCTCTGGGATACTGTTGAGAATTATATATACATTTTTCTAGCTATTTAAGGTGGGAAAGTAAATTTAGCCACTGCTATTATGTCGTGGCCCGAACCAAAAATAACCATGAACATTCTACTTGTCTTTTGTCTTTTAGTTAACCTCTTTATTTTGGACCAGGGTGATTCCTGTATTTATTGGTAACTGTGTAAATTCAAATATTTGGTATGGCTGACTCTGACTTTAAAAATCAATTCATGAGCATAGCTATCCATAGAACAGGGAATGTAGCCAAAGATAAACTGAAAGGATGTTCAATATATACAACAGCAACCTGGAAACAATATATATAAAACACAAACACACATATATTTGTCATGGTTTAATTATTATTTACACTGGAGAAATAATATCTATTTCATTACTATATTTATTCTAATTGCAAATAAACATTGTACAATTTAACTAATTTTTACTTATATACCAAACACAATATTGACTTGCAAAAACTATTAATTCACTTCGTGCTTGCTCAATAAGTAAATTTTTCTATGTTTGGTAGTATATTTCTAAAACTCATAAGATCTGTGATTATCAGAGATTATATCATTCTAAATTTTGACAATTTAAAAGTATATATGATTCTCTAAAAAAAAGATAATTAAAAGAGCACAGATAGCATGTTTTTCCCATTGAAAAATTCAAGGAGTTCTATGAAATAAAAGCAATTAAAAAATTTTTATCTGACAAATTATATTCATGATCTTATTAAAGCAAAAATATTGTGTATAGGATTAAAATGTAATTTCTCAAATTAATTTCTCAATGTAATTTCTATGTTCAATTTTATATTAGTGATAGATAACAAAAATTATCATACATTGAAAATAATAGAGGGCTGTGATCATGGAGAGCAGGGAGGCAGAATAGGTGAGCTCTGAAATTGCATCAGCTCACTGCCTGCAGGCTGCTTCCAGGTCACTGCACAGAGTAAAGAAAAACCAAACAGAACCTGCATTCAGATTACGGAGGTAGTGCTCAGAGTTCATAGAGGTAAAGGCATTAAAAGTCCTGGGAAGAAAGGAAGTGTACAAAAAAATAAAAAAAAAATTTTGAATCTTCAGAGAACTCCCCATGAGCCTTTAACTGAGTTCTAATCTGTTTATGCATGAGAGGAAACTATCTAAAGGCAGAAGATAGCCGTCAGAGAGCAGGTGCCTGTGCAATTCCCTGAGTTCAAACAGAAGAAGGAATAGCTCATGTTACCACAAGTTCAAATGGAAAGATGTCTAAACACATAAAACATTGTGGAGAATGTGTGAATGACGATTACCTCAGCAGATGAGTCTCTATGGAGGAAAGCTTGAGATGGAGGTGGTCTAGCAAAGTTTATAAATGAGCCTGTAAAACATCAAACGGAGCCAAGAAAATTAGCTATGCGCCTAAATAGAGTCCAACATTGCCAAGACAAACAATTAAATAGACAAAAAAAAAAAAAAACCTCATTCACCTTACAATTAAAATTAGCATCTGACATCTATAACTTGTAATTAATAATTGCATGGCATCGAAGAAATCAGAAAAGTAAAGCTCATAGAAAGGAGAAAAATCAATGCATAATCCCAAAAATTATAGAGAAAATGGAATTAGCAGGCAATTCTGGGGAGATAATTCTTTTTTCCATGGGACCCCTACATTTGCCTCTGTATTGTGAGTAAGGCACACTGTTATTTTGTTTTAAAGAATGTTTCTGTAGAGAACAGCTTTGGTGATAGAGATGTTTTCTCCTTTCAGAGAAAATAGTAGGTCTGATTATAGCTTTGAAAGAAAGAGTTAGTGTCTTTCTTTACAGCAATATGCAGGAATCCTTAATGCCTAGAAAAGTAAAGACAGTGTCTCCCTCTGGAGTTAAGGGTAGGGTGGCTTACTGTCCATTTTAAGGGGTTCAATTTCCCTAATTCAGGGTTTCTCTCCTATAATGCAAATTATTCTGTGTATAGAGACCCTTCAACTTTCTTCATTAGCCTGTGGGCACTGGGGATTGGATAACCAAGAAGAAAATATTAATACTCTGGTTACTGGTACTTCCATGAATACTAAACTATCCATCGTTTAGGCTCCACAAGTATCATGTCTTCTGAAATCATCCATAAAACTGTCAACGAAATTTGTTCATTTGCAAATGGGATAAAATATAATTTCCCTCACAATTTTCAACAAGTATATTAAAATATAAATTGTACAGGGACTTTGTATGTCCATCTGAACAAAGGAAAGTAAAATACTTCGGAAGAAAATATAAAAGCTAATCAAAAGACATAAATAAAACTAGTAGAGATAAAAAAAAATCAATATATGACATAACATTTTGAATGAAATACATAGCAGATGAGATACTATTAATAAATATAAGTATACAGGAAATAGAAGATACTAAAAAAAAAAAAGAGGGAAAGGAACTGGTAAAAAAATGAACAAAGCAAAATAATTTGTGGCAAAATGTCAAATTATCTATTGTATGTCCCTTTGCAGTCCCATACAGAAAGGACAAGGATTAAAAAAGAAGAAACAAATACAATAGATGACATCTAACTATTATCTAAATACAATGAGAAATTGCAATCCTTTTTTATAGCTGAGTACTACTCCATGGTATGCATATATTACATATTATTAATTCATTTTATTAATTGATGGATTTGTGGGCACTTGGTAGTTTCTACATCTTTGCAATTGTGAATTGTGCTTCTATAAGCATTCACGGGCAGGGGTTCTATTTATAAAATGACCTTTTTTTTCCCCTGGGTATATAACCAACAGTGCGTTAGCTGGATCAAATAATAGGTCTACTCTAAGTTCTTTGCGGAATCTTCATGTGGGAAGTGGACAGGATGAATTCCTCACAGACCTTCCATCACAGAGTAAGGTGCCCAATCAGGGGAATGTCTCCGTGACTATCCCTGCATGGGGAACTCAGCAGTGCAGGCAGCTGAGACCATCAACTCGTAGCTTAGGCTGGAGAAGCCGAGATGTCTGTATGAGAAGATGAGACTTGCTCTCTTCCCTCTCTCTTCCCCTTCCACCATTATCTAGCTGCTTCAGATGTTCCATTACCCATGTATTTGTTTACCCTTTACTCAACTTTCCTAGGGGCTGTAACTTCCCCTCTCTAATTCTTAACTTTGCAAACTAATGACTGCTGTACATCCTTGCACATATACTCTGTTATGTACCCAATAAAAAGACTCCAGGAAACAGGACAGGTGCTACATTGTTCCCCCAGGCACATGGAACAGTGTACCCTTCCAAGCTTCCAGTTTTGTGCACTAAGTTTGGTGTAAGTTTTGTCCTTTCCTTAGTGCTGTCTTCCTTGTTGGCCACTATCCCAGTTGGGGTCAGCTAGACGCCCAACATCTTCATACAATTTTCCATAGAATTTTTACTAGTCTGCAGTGCTACCAACAGTGTTTGAGTGTACCTCTCCTTCACCATCCACATCAGCATCTGTTATTTGGGAGCTTTTTAATATAAATCATGCTCATTGGAGTTGCGTGATATTTTACTGTGCTTTGACAATTATTTCCCTTATGGGTTGAGCACTTTTTTGTTTTTTCATTAATTTGTTGGCCAGTAGTATACCTCATTTGAAAAGTTTCTAGTCCTGACTTTTGCCCACCTTTCAATAGGGTTGATTGGTTGTTTCTTGCTGGTTTGCTGAATTCTTTGTAGTTTCTGTTTATCAGTTCTTTATCAGATACATAGCATGTGAGTATTTTTTCCTATTCTGTGGCTGGTCTGCTCTTTAGATTGTGTCCTTGAGTGTGTAGAAGTTTTTAAATCGATCAGGTCACATTTATTTATTCTTATTGTTGCTGTGAGTGCTTTGGGGATCTTCTTCATGAATTCTTTGCCTCGGCCAATATTCATAAAAGTTTTTCCAACATTTTCTTCTAGGATTATTATAGGTTCTTGCCTTAAATGTAAGTCTTTTATCACTTGTGGGTTAATTTTTGTGAGTGGCGAGAGGTGCAGATTCTGTTTCTGTCTTTTACATGTGGCTATCCAGTTTCCTCGGAACCATTTATTGAACAAGGATTCCTTTCCTCAGTGTATGTTTTTGCTTGTTTTGTCAAAAGTCAGGTTGAAATATGAGGATGATTTCGTGTCTGGGTTCTCTGTCCTGATCCAGAGGTCTATATCTGTTTTTGTGCCAATCCCATGCTGTTTTGGTCACTATAGACTTGCAGGATAGTTTGAAGTCTGGTATAGGGACTTCTTATCATGTAATGTTCCCTTGGCTATTTTGGGTTTCTTCTGGTTCTACTACCTCAAACAGATGCAAAAAATGAGAACCATATGATTCTTTCAATTGATGCAGAATTGCATCCACAAAATTTAGCACCTTTTTATGATAAGAACACTTAACAAAATAGGAACAGATGGGACTCAGTTCAAACTTTTAAAGGTCATATAAAACAAATGCATAGCCAACATCATATTGAACAGAGAAAAATTGAAAACATTCTCACTTAGAACTGAAACCAGACAAGGTTGCTCACTATCTTCTCCTCTGGCTAGAAGTCCCAGCCAGAGGAACCAGGCAAGATAAGAAAATCAAGAGTATTCCAATGACAAAAGAAGATATCACATTATCCCTCTTTGCTGATCACATGATCTTATATCTGCAAAATACCAAAGGTTCAACCAAAAGACTCCTGGAATTGATAAATAAATTCAGTAAATCTCAGGCTGCAACATAAATGTACACAAATCAGCAGCGCTCTTATGTGCCAACACTAGTCAAGCTGACAATCAAATAAAAGACATAATATCTTTCTCAGTGGCAATAAGAAAAATAAAATACATAGGAATATCCTTAACAAACCTATACAGAAAATTATGAAAAACTAAGAAAAGAAATGGAAGAAGATACAGATGGAGTAGTACACCATGCTAATGGATCTGAGGAATCAATATTGTTAGAATAGATATACTATCCAAACTGATTTACAGATTTAATGTAATTACCATTAAAATACCAACACCATTTTTTACATTCTAGGAAAAAAAAAAATAGTTCTACACTTTATATTTGGTCTATTTCTTACTTGTGGTGAGATGGTTTCACCAAGAGCTGAAGGTGAAAATCTGTATATTTCTTTCTAACTTTACTTGTTCAGATATTTTTGTTAATGACATTTTCCAGAGGCTATATAACTAGAAAAGTTAACAATTTCAATAACTGCATCTATTTCTCTCTGTTGTTCATCCTTCACTTAAAATTTATATCTATATGAGCGGTAGAGCATTAAGCTCTGACTCAGTTGAGCTTGCTGCCTGCCTGTCTCTACTCCCACCCCTTTCCTTCCCTTCTCTCCAGTAACACATTATCTTTATGGAAGAGCAATTGTCATTCACTGTGGGAAACGTCATTCTGTCTTATTTCCAATGAATTATGGCATACATATAGAGGGTGCCAAAAATATGTGTACACATTTTAGGAAAGGAAAAAACTATTAAATTTGTAATACTCAAGCCATGTCTGACTCTGCAATTCAAGAGGTATTCACCGTGGCTTGTATGCATCTCCAGGTATAGTTATATCTATTGAGTATTACAATCCTAATACCATTATTTCTGTTCTTAAAATGTGTGTACATTTTTTTGCACACTCTGTATATTCATTGTAATCAGCAATTCCCTCAAACTAACCAAGAATAAAATGTTTTCCTTTATTTTTTGCCATTAGTGCCATATTTTGGTGTATTTCTGATAGAGAGGTTTGAAATCTTCTTTCTCTTCTTGTCATTTTTTTTCTATTTCAAAAGATGAAAGAGGGCTATAATAAGATAATAAATATCATAATAATGCAACAATAAATGCAGAGGGCATATTCAAATCAAATTATTTAAAAGTCTATTCCTAGGTCAAAAGGTACAATTTTCAAAATACCTTTGTGTATACTAAAGTTACTGATATTTTGAAACACAAACTCTGCTTATAACAAATACTTTGAAATCCTTTAACTAGAATTTCAACTGATCCAATGATTTTTGAGTTAAGAGACCCTCTGGAGAGCTTTAATCAGTCCTGATCTTTCCAACTCCTATGTCACTGCCATTTAATTCCTTTGATGCCAATGACAGGAAGTATTCACCAGAAAGCCAAGATAACCCATCTCCTAAGGCTGCATGGAAGTGTGTAGCAAAGTACTCTTTATGATCTGTCTATTCAAGATTGGAAGTGAGCCCTGGAAAGGAAGAAAGGAAGGTGCTGAATTTTAACTTCCTTCAACAACTTAGCCCAAAGCCAGCTCTAGATATGAATGTAAGAATTTGTAAACAAGAGAGGGAAGGAGGGAGGAGGTGGGGGACTTTACCTAACAAATGCAATCAATGTAACTTTGTTCTTTGTATCTTCAAGGAATCCCCAACAATACCAAAAAAAAAAAAAAATTTGTAAAGGGAGTATGGTTAGATGAAATTAAAGGTTTTATTTGATTTTCAGTATTTTGATCATAATGTTTTAAATTTTGAATCTGACTTACTCTATTATGAAGTATTTCTGAATATCAACAAAATAAGTTTATAAAACTACTTTTGATTCAGCAATGAATAATTTGTTATTACTTCACAACTTTTAATACATGAAAATAAATATTCTAATATGTTTTCATGTTGCTTTATGTTATTGTTTTTCTATCTTCTTAGAGATTCTTTGTTCTTTCTTCTGGATCCACTGCTAATTATCTATAGCATTCCTCTCTTTGCTATAATCAATTAATGGATTGAGACCAGTATTTCAGGGATAGCCTACTGAATTCTGTTCTGTGTGAAAAACAAAGAAACCAGTACACATTTTAAAGAAAAGATTTTTCTCATTGTCTCAGGACCCACAAATAACCTTGGGGACCAGAAACTTTAGTTTCTCTTACTACAGCTTTTGAATTGCTGAAGAAAGCTATAATAAATATAAAGGTGGATAAATATTGCCACCTACTGTTGAGCTTGAGATATTGTATAAATTACACATTTAATACCAGGAATTTTTTTTTTTTTTTTCCGAGTTCAAGGTTAAATCTTTCATTGCTTATGTCCTTAAAATTCCTGCTTTCTTATTCATAAGTCTTACTCTAATTCATATAGTTGCTCTGTTTATTTCAATCCAATATTTTTTCAACACTTCAATGGCCCCGTCTCTCAAAGTAGCATAAATTTATTGAATATCCTATTAAAAATATGTATGTAATAGTTTTAAATAGAATGATGAACATATGTATGTATGCATATGCATCAGTGTACATTTATCCCAGTATAATATTCTATGCCATTTAATTTAGAAATTTAAATAATTATAACTTTTGTTTTAAAAACACAGAATTATTATTTTTAGTTTCCACTGCTTATTATGCATTGGTACACAAGAATTTTGGAAAGTGAATTTAAAACTATCAATGTATATTATGCAGCGATATATTCACACTTACGCTCAATGGGAGTTTCAAATTAACTCTTCTCAAAGTCTGAAATATTATCCCACTTGCTTCCCTCATAAGTTCACACAAGTGAAAGAAGTGATACTAAAAATACACATTACTTATGAAAATTCTTTAATCAGTTTCTTTTGCCTAAAATTATATTCTAATTTTAAACCTATTCTCTAGTTATCTATAAAAAGAAAATATGAATAAAGCAGAATTAGCAACAAGATCATTGAATTTTGAAATGTTTGAAAGGTACATGGAAAAAGAAATCAGAGAAGGCACATGTCCTTAATAGAAAAAGACGACTGGTGCAAGAAGAAAAAACAAAACTATTTCTGAACTCTAACAATTTCCTAAATTCAAAAAGAAATGCCCCCTCTCTGCTTTCATCTTTTTAAAGACTAACAAAATCTCAGTATAATTCAGCACCATACTTCCCGCATACTCTAGTTTTCTTAGGAGCAGATGAAAATGAAAAAGAAAAAAAAAAAAAAAAAGCCTCCTACTTCTTATTTATTTCTAGGTAGACACACTCTTGTAATAGATTTTTAAATTAATTCTACTTTTGTAATAGAAGGTATTATAATTAGTTAAGACAGAAAAGCCCAAGAACTTAGACAATGCCTATTTATTGAGTAGGAGGGAAAAATAGAACCCTGTTGAGTTTATGGAAAAAAACAAAAAAAAACAGGTTGAGTAAATGCAAAGCAGGAAACGATCACTCAAGTCCTTAAAGTTGTTAACTACTGTGCATTAGTAGAGAAAGAAGAGAACGTTGTCACAAGGCAGGTGTAAATTGTAGGCAATAGTTTGAGAAGAGAACAATCATTGTATGTTTTTAGCCAGAAAGTTTAGAAAATAAAAATACATTTAAAAAATACTCTTTGAAATTCTAGGGAAAGAACTGATAGGTTCCTCTATCTTGCTTTTGTTGATGCGTTACTTAGCTTTTAGTCTAAGTAAATGATATTTTTTGAACTTTCAATTGAAAACAGATAAGCAATGTTTTTAATTTTTTCTTTTTCTATATTATCTGCCTTCTATGAAGATTGTTTTATAGGTAATGGCTTACCAAATCTATAAATAATTCTTTTATATGTGAAGGATCAATTTAAACCCATCGTTTGGGGGGTTTAAACTTGATTGCACATGACTGCTTCATTGCCCTAGGGTTGAAGGTGATGAGTGGGAAGATACTATTGTGATCAGGTAGAATTATGAGTTTTATTTTTGGTTTTATAAAGACTTCCCTCTTCATCTTACTATAGTTTAGTCTAACCTTTTTGTTTTAAAGAATATACATGGATTTAACGCTCTACACTTCAAATGGAAAAGTTTTCCAAGATTGTACTTTCCCTTTTCCCCTTGGTTCTTTCTTCTTGAACTTTAAAACAGAAAAAGGGAAATGTCCAATCTCTAGGTGTATCACAGAGAACTGGAGGATCCTCAGAAAAAGTACCCAAAAGGAACATAAAGTTATTTTAAAAATTTGCTCTACTGTTATTTTATAAATCATGAAACAACAAAATCAGAGTGAGAAGGGCAAGATTGGAGGCGGCTCCTGTGGCTCAATGAGTAGAGCGCCAGCCCCATATACTGAAGGTTGTGGGTTCAAATCCGGCCCCAGACAAACTGCAGCAAAAAATAGCCAGGTGTTGTGGCAGGCACCTGTAGTCCCAGCTACTCGGGAGGCTGAGGCAAGAGAATCGCCTAAGCCCAGGAGTTGGAGGTTGCTGTGAGCTGTGTGATGCCACGGCACTCTACCGAGGGTGATAAAAAAAGACAAGGGCAAGTTTTACCTTCCTAAAACTTAATCTTTTTAACTTGAGGAGCTTTGCTTCACAAAATGAGGATGGATTATTGTCTGTACTAGAATAGTTCATCCTCTTTTCTCCTCAGATATATTTACATTCAACTGATATGCTCCCATTTTTCTTATCCATTTTTTATATGGAATCAGGTATTTTCATTCAAATCTAAACAGAGATATAAGGGAGAAGGAATTTTCAGGGGGGTCTGTCAATGTATGAGTGTCTGAGACCTACAGAGGTAACAGAGGTAACCAGTCTGTGTTATTACTTTTGATTTTGAAACAATAATGTGGGAGCCTACAATGCCTAAAATTTTAAACCTATTTATTTTCATTTGGAAGTTTTCATCTTTAAACAATTCAATATAAGTTATCTAAAATATCTATGTTAAATTTTACTGACATGCATATCACATAAACTTAGGTTTCTTATGTAGAGAAAGAAGACTGTAGTACTTTCATATTTAAGTGGGTTTTACGATGGTTCTTTTTTCTTCTTCTAGGTATGAGTGTCTTCCTCTACAGTGGTTTTAGGGACTGCTGCTGAGGGTTGCATATGGTGCAAGATTACTAGAGTCTTTGATGGGACATTTGACCTTGTAATGTTACTGGGGGGGTAAGAAATTGCATACTCTGTTTTCATCATTTTTATATTTAGTGAAATCTAAGTGTTAATCCTAGGGATGATTAGTGCACAAGCTAGTACTATTATCTCTGCCCATGTGTGAATATTTTATACACACACTGAGGAAGTCCTTGTGAGACAGACAAGCTATATTCCTGAGAACATCTTGAGATCTATTCCTGAAGAACAGTTCATTTATAGTAATAACACATGTAACAACAATGACAACAATTATGGCATAATGCCTCCTATGTGATAATAATACAGTGTGATACTATAATAATTATAATAGTAATATGCTGTACTACAATTAGTTCAAAATTTTGAAGAGTTACAAAAGTTTTTGTGCCCTTCCTTTTAATTCAAGCAAACCACACATAAAAACAAACACTCACAAAAAGTGTAGGTAGGAAACAGAAGACATTTCAGAGAAGAATATTAAAGGTTAACACCTAATGCTGCATCAATGCTAGGCTAATAGGAATGTTATGCTTATTTTGATCTTCTAACCAAATCAATAGTAGACTTTCCATTTCAATAATTAATCTACCAAGCTTCTTAGAAATAATGGGGCTTTCATTGGAGCAATGCCTTTCAGATGTTCCATTATTCTTACTTTATCCTTTATAATTGTTCCAATAAGTAGTTGAGTGACTGAAGCCTAATGCTTTCCCAGTGAATGATGGCATCCCGCCTTTCTCTGAACACTTATTTCCACTTTTATTTCAGTTATAATCACCTTTCTCTTTGCTGCAGGCTCGCTTGGGCTTGCGGCAGACTTTTGCTTTGGAAGCATGGTTAATAGGGTAAACAGATGCACAAAATCAATAAAAAAGTGATGTTATGCATAAGTGGCCCCACAAACAATGAGATTAGCCCTCAAAGTCCCATAAGACTAAATGTCATTGCAGCTTTGTATCCTCAGTTATAGACTTCATTTTTTTTTTTTTTTTTTTTTTTTGAGACAGAGCCTCAAGACCTGGGTAGAGTGCTGTGGCATCACAGCTCACAGCAATCTCCCGACTACTGAGCTTAAGTGATTCTCTTGCCTCTGTCTCCTGAGTGGCTGGGACTACAGGCACCCACCACAATGCCCGGCTGTTTTTTGGTTATAGTTGTCGTTGTTTGGCAAGCCTTGGTTGGATTTGAACCCGCCAGCTCTGGTGTATGTGGCTGGCACCTTAGCTGCTTGAGCTACAGGTGCCACCTGACAGACTTCTATTTATGGTTTTTTCCTATCCAATATAAATAAAAAGTATGCTCATATTGTTACATTGTCTGTAATCACTTTAGATGTTAATTTTATAACTGGAATTATAAAATTCTTGTTGGAGGAAATAGTGATAATTTGTCCAATAAACATCTGCTGTTCTTATAAATTTCAAAAAAAAAAAAAAAAAAAAAATTCCACAACAAAGAACTGCTCACGCCAGGCCAGTTTACATGTGCAGAAGAAAATAATTCTCAAATGATAAATTTAATTATTTAATTCAACATTCCTTATGAATACAGCAATGCCGGGCATCACTGGAAGTCCAAGTGTGTCTTCGGCTTCATGTAAGAAATAATTCAGATGTGAGCCAACAGTATAAAGTGAAAGCAAGTTTTGTCAAGAAAATGTGGAAGATGTGCTCCACAGGCATGTAGAAGCTGTTCTCATATATAACACATATATGTTAAATAGGCAAACCTAATGTGTTGATTTTGAATATAACAAGTGCATGTCTGACTCTCATGTAAAGTTCACATGCATACAAATTGAGTGGCACCTTTAGGTAAAATATTGAGTTTTTCCTGGACACAGACAGCTCTTGTGTATTGATAACAATAAAGTGCTCTGGCTACATGGAAGTTTAGAGAGACAATTCATACTTACATACTCTGAAATAGATCTGGATTTAGCTTTACTGCCTATGCTGAAAGGGTAGGAAGGTTACAGAGTAACTTAGGTAACTTAGGTTAGGTTCCGTACTTACTTAGCTCAGAACAGCATTTCACAGGGGTTTCTGTAGAATACTCGGTATATAGGTTAAGAGAACAGTTATTTAAAAACTTGTTTTTTAGTCAAGCACACTTGTAAAAGCTAGGATAAACAACAATGAACAGTTTGCTTCACTGTAAGATAGTTCAGAGCCCTTCTTCATGGGTTTAGACTCTCCAAGGGTGAGGCGTAGTAGGCTCCACTTTCTAAACTTTGTTATAGCACTGTTTTTTCACAGAAATCTTTCAGTGCTAGTAAAATGGGAATATTTGGAACCAGTAACAGGAAACACTGGAAAGGATTCCTCTGAATAATTTTTATTAATGTAGTGTTGTAATATGTTTACTGTTAATTTTTTTTTTGGATTAGAGGCCTATTAACAGATTGAAGGATGAATTAAAAGAGAATAAAAGATGATTTAAATAAGCATAAAGCAGTGAATGACCATTGTTTCTAATAAGCACAGTGATTCATCTTATACTCATTGCTTTTTAAAATTGTTGTTATTAGATGCCATAGCAAGAAAAAAATATGTTTGAACACATGTATTGGGAATTGAAGGACTGCACGGTGCAACCTTTTCAAATGCATAATGCTGGAAGACATGTATTTTTGCATTTGTAAACTCTGCCTCTGGCATAATGGAATCATTTTTTAGTAATTTCTAAAACATTTGATTGACTTTGTAGGTATTTTCATATTGAAATATAAACATTGTATCCTAAGAATTTTAATGAAATGAAGGCACATTAAAATCCCAGTCCACGCTAATTCAATGCAAATCACAATTTGACAATTGTTTTATTACTGAAAAATGTAGCAGTCTGTTCTTTATATGCAGTTTGCTCCAACTTCTTACTGGGAACACTGAACCCCACTGAGTAGCAAGATAAAGGAAACACACCTTTTCTACTTTTAAGTTTTAGGAACATTGAAATCTCATATTTCAACTCATTTATTTCTAATAGAAATAAGAGAAAAAGGTAAAAGCATTTATTTTAAAATTCATACACGCACATTATGTAATCCTAGAAGAAAAGTCTGGACACTGCAGAGCACACTACATAATTAAAAAAAATAGATACAAGCCATTATGTCCATTAATAAGAGATTTTTATTTAATGTTAACCTTGAAAGAGGACAGATGGTTTTGACTAGCACCATTTACACATACACACACATATAGAGAATTCTTATTTGTGTGTGTCTAAAAGCTAAAGCTAATACACAAGTCAGTCACTTCAAACCCTGGACCATCCAATATGAAAAAAGACAAAGAAGGCTCGGCACCCGTAGCACAGTGGTTACCACGCCAGCCACATGCACCAACCGTGGTGGGTTTGAACCTGGCCCAGGCCAGCAAAACAACAACAACTGCAACCAAAAAAAGAAACAGCCAGGCATTGTGGTGGGTGCCGGTAGCCCCAGATACTTGGGAGGCTGAGGCAAAGGAATCACTTAAGTCCAAGAGTTGGAGGTTGTTATGATCTGTGATGCCACTGCACTCTACCCAGGGTGACAGCTTGAGACTGTCTCAAAAAAAAAAAAAAAAAGGAAAAAATAACCCAAAAGACAAAGAAGGTAGATTAAACAGAAGAAGATGGTAGAATAACAAACTCATGAATCCTTAGGAGACAAACTTTGAACAGCTACATGTAGTTTCCAAAATTCAAGCACAACTCCAATTCTATATTTGGTTAATATTGTTTACAGACTATTTTCTTTTCTGAGTCAGCTATTACTATCTCTGAAACATGAGGTTTACACTATATCAAATGATAGAGAAAAATAGTTTTAGATCATTCAAGAAATGCAATGAGTTTCTCAGAAATGTAAGTTCTTTACAATTTTGGTATGATTGTAGGTAATTAAAAATAAGGAACGTGTGAAATACTTTGGGTACCATTGCAAATGTGAATATGTAATACTCTACCAGGAAACTGATAGGAGTTTATTTAAAGGTAAACGGATATTAAAAATTAGAAAGATGTTTTGGAAAATTTTCCTCACACCTTCTCTCAAAGAACTTAATATTGGGTATGTTAAATGATGAAAGTAATTTTCAGTCAGGAAGAATTTATATTAAAATACACAATTAATTCAATTGCTCAGGGCAGAAAACCGTTGAATGTATTGCACTCTACAAAGGTGATTCATCTGAAAAACCAACAATTACGAGCTATTTAATTTTTCTTGTATCTATTTTGATGACAGTTACTTAAAGGCATTTTTATTTTGCAAAGTCTGTGAAAGTTATTATAATATATTTTTCTCAAGGACAACTACACCTCAACTTTCAGACTGAATTCTGAAATTTCAGACTATTACCTGACTGAATTCAGACCCAGTTTCTGCTTTTTGAATTTAATGCATATTGTAATTTACAATTTAATAAGTACTGTTTCATAGTGTATTTCGTTGTTATTATAATTTAAAGAATTTAACACATATGAATTTTGCTTTAAAATATCTTCCTGAAGTTATTTAGACATTTTGTTTTGAATAATAATGTTGAAAAGTGTAATAAAGCTTATGGGACTTTTTATTTGTGTGAAAAATTTATGCATGAATTTTTAAATGGTAATCTTTAATATTGAGTGATATTAATTGTAAATTTTGAAATCATCTTTATCTAAGCCTTTAACTCAACCATTTTAGCAAATCTCCATACACCTATGCAGAATAGACTTCATATTCATGTATGATTCCTGATAATTCCAAGCTGCATATGGGGCTACAATTATTACATTCAGGTAAAAATGTGGAGATAAATATGGGGATAAATTTTAAAAAACGATGTCTTTGATTGGAAGAGTTAATATAATGACTGGAATTCATGTTAATATGTTAATGATTAAGAGAATATCCATTGATGAAAACAGAAGATAGAATCAGAGTTTTGTGTATCTGTGTGTCAAGGAACATCTCTGTGAAGGGCATGTACTTGTGAATTGGAACAAGTTTGCTCAGTTGTGAAAGTTGATTTTACCATTTCTTACTAACTCCACTTTTTTTTTTTATTATTTTTTCATATTTTTTAATTTTCTAGAGCAAACGAAATTGAAATTTCTAGCAGTTCCTCCCCAGAATTAAAAAGGAAAGTACAGGTGAAAGAGCAGGTGTGGTGCTTGAGGGACAAGGTTGAAAAGCCTCCTCTGAAGTCCAAAGCCCTCGGGAATATAAAGAGACTTATCCCAGAAGGGACCAAAGTTGCAAGGTAGTTGATAGCCCACCTCCTAAGTCTTAATCAGAGTATTGTCTCCACCGTTTGCAAATTGGGACTTTTAAGAAAGAAATTTGACAGCAGCACACGGCTGAAGAGACTCTGGTACTGCGTGTATGCCTTTTCAATTTCCCTTGGATTGTGCTGGTGGGGTCCCAGGATCTACCTGCCACATGCACACACCCTTGGGTACACAATGAGGTGTGTTCTCCCTGTCCTTTCAAAAACAAACCCCCAATTCCAGAAGGCTTGGCTCATGCTCTCTCTCTCAAACTCCACATTTATTGTTTGAGACTCATTTTAGGAGTATTTATACACCAAGAATTTTTAGAAGATATAACTCAGTGATTTTTTTTTTTATTCTGTAGAATCAAATTGCTGGCAATATCTCTGATTCAGGTGTAGAGGAGCAGAATAAAAACAGAAACAAAGACAAAATTAAAATAGCAAAGACAGAAGATTTTGATTTTTACCTACTTCACTGTTTCAATCAGGACCACACCACATTTCTCTTTAATCATCTTTGTATTCCTGTAAATAGCTTGCCAAAGGCCTGACACAGGTAGATGTTGAATGAATAACCCTTAACTAATTGAATTCTATGTTACTTTTTATGATCCACAGGGCATGTTCTAATTATATTGATGTTATAAAAAGTAACTTCAATTGTAAATATGTAATTTTTTTTAATTTCTGAATTTTAAAACAATAATATTTAATATTAAGTAATATAATTTATAACAATTCTAAATCAATCAAATTTGAATTGTCTAGTGGGTGCAGTATAAACTCACATGGCATTTATGTATCTATTACTATAGAAGAGAAAAGAAAACATAATATTTTTCACTACCACCAGGAACAAGCAAGTGCACATGACTATATAAAATGTTAGGAAAAATATGTATTTTGTGTTTAGAAATTTCTTTCTAATTATTCATTCCAAATATTGTTTATTTAAAAAGAAACAATGGAAAAATAGTTCAACATTTCTGAAAGTGTAATGACAAAGCCACTGAAGAGTAAAAGTGAAGAGGTTTTCTTCTTTTTTTTTTTTTTTCTTTTTTGCAGTTTTTTGGCCAGGGCTGGGTTTGAACCCATAACCTCTGGTATATGGGGCCGGTGTCCTACTCCTTTGAGCCACAGGTGCTGCCCAGTGAAGAGGTTTTCTTAGTGCCCAGTTCCATTAAAAAAAAAAAAAAAAGAATCAAGTGAAGTTATAACTGATAGAATCTATAATTGCTTTTTATGAAATGGTAACTCTTAACAATTGACTTTGAAAGACTTTTTTCTCAGATAGGTAACATGAACTAGATACTTTTAGATAAAACTACAGTTTACAATAAAATGTACAGCACATATTTTCTTAGTGGTTTCTCTGTGGTAAATACAAAGTACCAGGAATATGAAGATATAATGAACACAGTTTATGATTGTATTATATGATTTTAACTTATTTAAAGTTCAGGGTCTAACTGGAAGAGATACACATGTTAGGAGACAATTTTACCATAGTATATGAAGTTGAGGAGATGAAGCATAGTTAAAGAACTCTGGAATATATTCTTGAGACAAGATTTAAGTAAGATTTTAAAGCATGAATAGGAGTTTACCAGATGTGAAAGTGAAAGAATAGAATAGGTAGATGCAGTGGCACGGAGCACGTCATGACTGGGGAAGGGTGTATGTCATGTCTGTTGAGCGCAAAGGCATTTGATTGATCTGCCCAAGGGAAAAGGTTACACAGAGCTGAATGGCATTTTTGATATATAGTATTCAAGTGCCTCCTTTATAAGGTTTTCAGTGAGAGAAGATATGTGGTATACACTGGCACGGTTTTGTGTTTTTAGTTATAGCTCAAAGAGTTCAAACAAATAAGAAAGGGGAATGTGGGTAGACTCATTTGACACTTTGGGGACAGACAGAAGAGGCTTGACAACCAATTGCTTTCAGGGATTGAGGTACAGAAGTCATCAAAAACGTAGGAGTGACTGAGTGATCACAAAGGAACCAGTGAAATGGGCAGGCAGGTTTTGATAAATCTCATAGCAGTATTGGGTTTATGAGTATGGTTGAAAGACTAAGACTCCCTGGATTAGGACTGAGTATCCATTACATATATGATATTATAACTTAAATGTCTCTGAAAATTTTAGCTATTTAAATTCTCAAATCTATCAGAATTATCACATAGCTCCAGTGTAAGAAGGGAAGTGATAATTTCAATTCTTACGCCATATTGTAAGGATTAAAAGAGTGTATATACATAATATTTCTTTGACCAGGCCTAGCACTTGGAAATTGATTACTATTGTTACTTAGTTGTCAGTAAGATGTTAAATGGCAGACAGTAGGCATTTGACTTTAATACTTCAATTTATAATTTATTAATAGCATTTCTTTAAGACCTATGAAAATATCTCTCAAAGTGTTAAACCTCAGCAGTTTGATGAAAAGTTAACTTTCAACTTCTGCAAATTTCTTTACCTAAGTATAACAATGAAATTTAGAAACACTTGTTTTGTACTTTCTAATTAGCATTATCCAGTTCCTACACAAATGCCTTTTTGTATTTTCTAACTATGATTTTCCTTCATTTCTGAGAGTAATGTCACCTCAATCCTGTGGCGCAGTGAGTAGGGCGCCGGCCCCATATGCCAAGGGTGGCAGGTTCAAACCCAGCCCGGGCCAAACTGCAATAAAAAAATAGCCGGGCGTTGTGGCAGGTGCCTGTAGTCCCAGCTGCTCGGGAGGCTGAGGCAAGAGAATTGCGTAAGCCCAAGAGTTAGAGGTTGCTGTAAGCCGTGTGACATCATGGCACTCTACCCAAGGGCAGTAGAGTGAGACTCTGTCCTCTGTCTCTACAAAAAAAAAAAAAAAGAAAGAAAGAAAGAAAATACTTAGTTGTTTTTACTGTCATTGCCAATAATGTGGAACTATGCATAATGATTTCTTCTAGTATACGTTTCTGAGTCATAAGAATTACATTTAAACGTCAGGTGAATCATAACCATAGAATCCAAGTGCCTTATTTTCTCCAATAATTTTTATATTTCATTTCTTTAGTATACACATGATTCAAACCAGTGTATCTCCTCTACCACTCTAACTTTTAAATCAAATAGAAAGAATGGATATACTATTTATTCTGTAAATTTGAGTTAAAAGAAATCTATGCATCTGTAGGAATATACAAAATAAGATCAGAGAAAAAGATAAAAGAAACAAAATGATAAAGTACTTCTTTACAAAAAAAAGCAAGCAAATATATATATACACAATATATATAGAAAAAATGAAAAAATTATATAACTGCAAATTATAACTCCCAATATAGTATTTGATTCAGACAAAGATCATTAATAGAGGAGAAAACCACTGATTAAAAAATTAAGGAAATGAAAACAATATCACAAACAGATATCTTCGTTCTGAGGTTAATTTCATCACTATTCAAAATAAGCAAGATATGGAAATAAATTAAATGCCCCATTGATGGAAGAATGAATGAAGATAATGTAAGATGGATAGATATAAATTATAGTGATGACATACAGAATATATATGTGAATAATATATAACATGAAATATTATTCATCCTTTGAAGAGATGGGAATAATCCCATCTGGAACAACATGGAAGAACCTGGAAATTAGTATGCTAAAGGAGTTAAGCTACAAGGAGAAAGTCAAATATTGCATGATATCACTTACATGTAAAATAAAAAGAGTTAACTCATAGAAGCAGAGAGTATAATAGTGGTTCCTAGGGACCAGGAAATAAGGAAAAAGAGGAGATGTTGGCCAAAGTTTACAAAATTTCAGATACAAGATGAATAAGATCTGAAGATCTATTGTATAGTATGTAGACCATAATTAATAATAATGTATTGTGTACTTGAAATACTTCATATTTTCAAAGAGAATAAATATTTCCTGTTCTCATCATACACACACAGAAGTAACTATGTGAAGTTGTACAAATATCTTTAGCTGTATTGGATAACAATTTTATAATTATACACATATATATTGAATATGTACTGAATCATCACATTGTATACTTTAAATATGTGCACATATATTTAAATGCACTTTAAAATTTTATTTATGAGACACAGTTAATCATGGAAGAAAAGTTTATTGACTTTCAAATTATTGTCTAATTATTTTTAATTTGAAAGAAAAAGGTTTGCTTTAAAATAGAGAGGTGTAGAAGATGTTATTTTAAGAAGTCTATTTAGCATTGTCAGTAAGGGAATAAACCAGTTGTATGTGCTTCCTGATGAGATACAATGAAATGTACACAGCATTAATTATGAAGTATTCTTGAATATCTTATAACATGAACATGTACTCTTAAACAAATAGCCGTAAGTTATGATCTTGAATATTTTCTCTATTGTAACCATAAATTATGATCTTGAATATTTGTTCTATTGTAATTATAATATACCTACTATAACTATCATTATTATACTTTTATTATTTGTTCTATATAACTATAACATATACTTATTATTAAACTTTGGTATATTTGAGAAGACCTAAAGGGTTGCATGGGATTCAGATGACTGGTAAAAATTGTCCTTGTTTTATTTCTTCACAACATTTAATTTTTATCTCTAATCAATGAAAAGTATAAAAGTAACTAATATACTTTTAAGAAACCACATTTTCTTAACCAATAAAATGGCAAATTTCTCACTTTCAACAAAGATGTCTTAGTTTTTCCCTCTGCATCTTTTATTTAAGTAACTACTATGACATTTTCATTACTATTTAAAATCTTAAAACATAATACTAAAATATTATCCTAATAGAAAAAATCTTTGCTGTTTTTGGTGTTTGTACAGTTTTGTTTTGTTTTTAATCTTGAAATCTCTAGGGTTACATATCTAAACGCACTGTCGCATTTTCTGCTGCTATAATGGCAAATAAAAAAACTACAATTTACTCTTAACAGCAAATTTTAAAAATGCATCAGTGCTCCAAAGGGAAAAATATGCTGAGAATTATAAGTTCCATTAGGCAGTGTCCCACTTGTAGGGTGGCATTTATGTGCTTCCTTACATGGTTTTATTCCTCAGGAGACACTAAAGATTGCTTTAGAGTCAGTAGTGACTCACCCACTGAAACCAGCACCAGAGAAGCATTAATCTGACTTAGAACTGTGTTTCCATATTTTTAATTTTGACCTTGAAAAATAGCCCACACTTTCACTACAGTGATGTAGTATATACAATTAACCAAAGAAGATAAAATTTTATAAATTAACTTGGAAAATGCTTTACAGGTGATTTTACATTTAGATAATCATTAGATTTGTTGTTGTTTTGGCTTTCTTTCTCTCTCATAGTTCCCTTGAGTTAAGTGTTCCAAAGAAGTGAGGATGAATCTCTACAGGGAGTATAAAGTCTGACATTTGAGAAATATTGTGTTTTGGCCTCATGTCCACTGACAGCATGATAAGAAGTTAATAGGTCAAATAAACTTAGATTTACAGATGAGTAAGCCTGAATAGTAAATTATTTCCACAGCTGTCACTTTGTGCTTCAAAATGCACCCATTGTCAGAAGTAACTTACATGTTTAGAAAGTTTAACCTCTTCAAAATGAAAGCTTGAGTTTCTTCAGCAGAAACATTTAAATTACAAGGGCTTCATAAATAAGTCCTGATGATGTATGTCTGTAGGGTAGGGAAAGAAACAGATAGGACCGATATCCAGGACTCCAGAAAAGCTCCAGTGCTGTGGTCCCAACACCCGGATGGTGGCCCAATACCAGTCTGTGGACTGTTAGGAACCAGGCTGCACAGCAGGATGTGAGTGGCAGGCAGGTACGTGATGCTTCATCTGTATTTACAGCTGCTCCCCATCACTCGCATCACCACCTGAGCTCCAGCTGCTGTCAGATCAGCAGCTGCATTAGATTCTTAGTGGAATGCAAACCCTGCTATAAATTGCTCATGTGAGAGATATAAGCTGTTCACTCCTATGAAAATCTAATACCTGATAACGTGAAGTAGAGCAGTGGCAGTAATGTTGGCAGTGGGCAGCGGCTGCAAATAGAGATTATCATTGGTGAGAGGTTTTAAACATAGAGATTGTAATGAATCAATTGCTTGCAGACTCTTATCAAAACCCTATCAAGTAGAATGGCATGTGAAAATTAAGCTGCCTCTGGTCATAGGCTTTATAGAGGCAAGTGAGTTGTGATGTACTTCAGTTGTACAGTTACATCTGGTGACAGGTTGTAAGTTTGAATCTGACATTTATTTTAGTCCACGTGGGGTCCACTCATTATTTTATGTACCAATTCCATCCGTGCCTCTTTCCCAAACTCTGGACTTGTTTCAGTCATAGTTTTGTTAAGCCCACAATTAACCTTAGCAAAAAACAAATGTAACTGGAGAGTTTCTTTGAAAATATTAGAAATAATAGAAAAGACATCCTGAAGACTCTAAGACTGCCAAAAAAAAAATGAAAGCTGAATTTAAAAGAAAAGACCAAGAGTTGTACTTAAATTACAGGTTCATTGCAAGAGGTGATTCATATTCTCCAAGCCTGCTTTGTACTGGGTGGCTACTGGCTGTCCAAGCAAGCTATTAAACTTTCAGAACTGCTTCATTGTATGGAGGTCAAGTACTCTCCGTTAAAAGATAAGCCTTTGGAATTTTTCAAATGAAAACAAAAATCGTGACTACAAGGAACATAATCCGTCACTGATGGCCACCACTTCATCAAACGTGTCTGCATTGAGAGCATCACTCTCAGTGGCTAACTGCATCACCAAAGCTAAATTTTTCTTTACCATTGGTGAAGAGTTGATCCTGCCTGCTGCTAAGGACATCTGTCATGAACATTTAGGAGAGGCTGCAATTCAAAAAGAAGCACCAATACTAGAAGAATTGATGAAATAGCAGAAGAGGTTGAGACACGATTGATAGAGATGATTAATGAGTCACCAAGGTACAAAATCAAGTTTGATGAGTCCACTCATGTTGACAAGGCAACAATGCTTATTTATGTGTGATGTATTTTCAAAAGGATATGTATGAGGATAATTTCTGTGCACTTTTCTTAACAACCAATACCACAGCTGAAGAACTGTTCAAGTCTTTGAATGATTACATGCAAGGAAAACTGAATTGGTCATTTTGTGTTGTTGGTATATACACAGAGAGGCTGCCATGACTACACGGCTTCCTAGATAAATTACTTGAGTCAAGAACATTGCTTCTGGAGGTGAGTCTGTGCACTGTGTTATCCACAGAGAAATCTGACCAGCTGAAAATGTCACTTGAACTAAATAATGTTTTGCAGAATGTTACTAAAATGATCAACCTCACTAAAATACACAATTTTAACTCGTGTCTCTCCTGTGTGAGGAGATGGACACAGAGCACGTACATCTTATCTTATGCACAGAAGTGAAATGGCTTTCTAAAGGTAGATTGCTGGATAGAGTTTTTGAATTATAAAATTATGAGAGAAGCTCTACAGATTTCTTTTAGAAAAACAGTCACCATTGGTAGCACATTTCAGTGACACAGAATGGGTCACAAAGCCTGCTTACTTATGTGACATACTCACTTTGTTCAACAGACTCAATTTGTCATTTCAGGGGAGAACAACGACTGTGTTCAAGACAGTAGATAAAGTAGCTGCATTCAAAGTCAACAAGACTTAGAGGGGCAATGAGGGATTTTGATGTTTGAAATACTAGCACAGATTTTGAAAGAGACTGAGCTGGGGATTTCTTTCTTCCAGGTGGTGAATGATCATCTGTTTCAGCTTTCAGAGGAGTTTGAGCGTTACTCCTCACTATGACAGATCTCTGAACTTGGAAGAAGTGGATGCGTGACTCATTTATGCAAAAATCAGGTGAATTGACTTGCTAGAAAAGAATCTACTACTTGAGATCACAAATGACAGTGTCCTTAAAAGTATGTTTGAGACAATTTCAAATTTTCATAACTTTTGGATTAAAATCAAGGCCATATATCCTGAGATGGCCATAAAAGTACTGAAAAGCCTGCTTCTATTTCCAGCATCTTATATTTGTGTAGTAGGGTTTTCTGCAGTAATGGTAACCAAAATAAGGTTAGGAAGTAGATGGACATAAGCTTCAGATATCACTGTCTCCCGTCATCCCCAGATGGGACTGTCTATTTGCAGGCAAACAAGCTCAGGGCTCAACTGAGTCTGCATTATGGTGAGCTGTATAATTATTTTATTACATATTATAATATAATAATAGAAAAGTACACAATAAATGTAACGTAACATACTTGAATTATTCCAAACAGTCCTCCCCTCCCCAGTCTGTGGAAAAATTGTTTTCCATGAAACTGGTTCCTGTGTGCCAAAAAAGATGGGGATGGCTGCTCTAGTGGAATGACCGACTTGTCATAGTTCAAGTAATTCCCCCAAGATTGACCTCTTTAACACACACCAATGTAATCAAACTAGTTTGATCATGAGGCTAATCTACAATTGCTTTGGGTTAAAAATGCCAATACTCTGACAGTCACAAAAAAAAATGCAAAATACAACAAGTGTTGGAAAATATGTGGAGGAAAGAGAACCCTCGTACACTGGAGGAATATGAATAAGTCATTAAGAAAAAGATTATGAAGATTTCTTAAAAAGTTAAAAATAGAAAAACTTCCATTTATGTCTTTTGCTCCCTTTTAAATGGGGTTGTTTGGGTTTTTCTTCTGGCTGCTTTGTTTGCATTATTTGTAGATTCTGGATATTAGCCCTTTATCACATGTATAGTTTGCAAATATTTTCTCCAATTCTGTCAATTGACTATTTATTCAGTTGATTATTTTCTTTACTGTGCAGAAATTATAATTTAATCAAGTCCCATTTATTTATTTTTATTGTTGCTATATCACTTTTAGAGTGGGAAAAATAGGTGGAAATAATTTTTTAACAGAGGATAGACAAATGGCCAAAAAGCATGAAGGTATTCTCAATATCACCAATCTCTAGGGAAATGCAAATTGAGATATTGCCTTATCTCTCTCAGCATAGCCATTACTAAAAATCAAATAATAATAGATCCTGGAGTGAATTCAGAGAGAGAGCACAGTTATACACTCTTCATGGGACTTCATATGATTACAACTTCTGCGGAAAACAGTATGGAGAGTCTTCAAAGAAATAAAGGTCAATTTACCATTCACTCCAGATATCCCACTATAGGGTAGCTACCCAGGAGAAAATAAGTCATTTTATTAAAAAGACACCTGAATTCCAATGTTTATTGCAGCACAAATCACAGTAGCAAAGATGGGGAATCATCCTAAGTGCTCATCAATACATGAATGAATTTGTATATATATATACACACATTTTATATATATATATATATACACACACACACATATACACACATACAATGGAGTAATCACGACCATAAATGTTTATCAAAGGACATAAAATTTCATTTAGGCAAGAAGAATAAGTTTAAGAGATCTATTGTTCAAGACATTGACTATGGACAGTAAAATATTATATTCTTGAAAAATACTAAGAGTGGATGTAAAGTGTTTTCTCTATGAAAATGACAATGGTGTATGGTAATACAGATGTTAACTAGCTATATTTAGTCACTTGACCATGACACTTCAAAACATCGTGTTGTTCATAGTAAAAATTACTACATGTAATTTTATCTGTCAATGTAAAAATTAAATTAGAAAGTACAGATTCTTAGACTCCTTTGGAGAACCTAATTCAGTAGATCTGAAGTAGAATTTAGGAAACTAAATTATTAACAACCACTCCAGGTAATTTCATTGATCTAGCAAGTTTGAGTTATACTGATTAGTCAACACTTGCCATCAGTAACATTCTTCCTGATGCTTGTAGCTGACTCCAAGACTCCATGAGAGTCTTGTTCACTTTATGAAATTCCTTATAGGATTTAGAAATAATTCTTCTCTGATTATGCCATATTACTGGCAGTTCCATATATACTTACATCTGAGTTTTCTCTATTCCACTGTGGTCTGCCAAATGCAGACCCTGAGTTCTGTGGCTATGTTGAGATGAAGTTCACTTCTGTCCCCTGATCCTCACATGGGCACTCCTTCCTTTTATATTAAACATTAGTTTTACTGATTTTTATTTGCTCCTGGTTGTACTCTCTGCTTTACTATTTGTTCTATAGTCGCAAGTTATATAAATTTGGCTACTTGGAATGAACACATGCAAAACTTTCCTAGGTGTGTCTTCCTCAAGTGATGAGGCAGGAGTTCGAAATTCTCCCAAATGGGCTTTCTCTAACTCAAAACCTTTTGTTTGCAAAAAGAAAAAAAAAGGGACCAGACATAATAAATTCAAAGATAATTTACATGACACATTTCCTTAGAATAAATAGTCATTTGTCCTTAATGAAGTGGGAATATATGTTCATAATGCCACTACATGTTCAGGAAGGGGAATTAGAAATGCTGAAGATACAGCCCGGAAGTTCCACTGCACTATTTCATACAGTATGATACAGCTTCGCTCTTCTAGGCTCACCTTGCAGAATGATGTAAGATTTTAAATTGTTAATTATCTCTAGTAATGTGTTTTAATTTAGTGGGGTATCAATTTAAATAAAATGGTTGAAGATTTTGATCATATTAAGAGCTCAGAAAGGAAGGTTATTTAAATATTATATATTCGAGGATTGTCCACACTTCTTTCCAAGAAGGTTGTATTGGTTTTCAGTCCCACCAGCAGTGTAAAAATGTTCCCTTTTCTTCACATAATCTCCAGCCTTGGCAGCTTTAAGACTTTGTGATGTGGGCTATTCTGACTGGGGTTAGGTGATATCCCAGAGTGGTTGTAATTTGCATTTCTCTGCTGATAAGGGATGACAAGCATTTCTTGTTTGTTAGCCATTTGTCTGTCTTTGTCAGAGAAGGTTCTATTCATATCTCTTGTCCAGAGGTCGATGGGATTGTTTACTCTTTCTGTTGATTAATTTGAGTTCTCTGTAGATTCTAGTTATCAGCCCTTTGTCAGGTTGATACCCTGCAAATATCTTTTCCCATTCTGAAGCTTGTCTTTTTACTTTACTTGTGTTGTCCTTAGCTGCAGAACTCAAATTAGACCTCTCATTTGATCCTGTAATCCTATTACTAGGCATCTACCCAGATGAAGAAAAAAAAAAAATCCTTTTATCATAAGGACATTTGCACTAGACTGTTTATCACAGCTCAATTTACAATCACCAAAATCTTGAAACAACCTAAATGCCCAACAACCCAGGATTGGATGAGCAAGCTGTAGTATATGTATACCATGGAATACTATTCAGCCATTGAAAGAGATGGAGACTTTACATCTTTTGTATTAATCTGGATGGAGATGGAACACATTCTTTTTAGTAAAGAATCACAAGAATGAAAAAGCAAGAATTTGATGTACTCAATTCTAATGTAAAGGCAGTAGATGATCTAATACAAGGGGGAGGGTAAGGGAATAAGGGATCAGTGAGAAGGGAGGGGGTGGGGGTGGGGCGTCATGGTGTATGGCAAACCTCTTGGGGGTGGGACAGAATTACAAAAGAGACTTTACCAAAGAATCACAATCAGTGTAACCTAATTTTTTGTACCCTCAATGAATCCTGAACAATAAAAAAAATATGCATTTGCTTGCATCCTGCTTTTTGAATAGGAAAACTGCATGTGTGTGTGTGTGTGTGTGTGTGTGTGTGTGTGTATCTTTTGGCTATTGTGTTATAACTCTAACCTAGTGCAATTATTTAAGCAAATACTATTGAGTTTTAATCCTTTGGGGACAAAGGACAACTACCGTTACTTTTTTCTTTCACTTACAGACAAAAAGGATCCAATCCTCCCACAATACAATAGGATCACTGTGGATGTACTAACCACTCAGAGAGAATGCTGCCTGCACACAACAGCAGGAACATTTGTTTTTTCTGTTCACACCTATATAGCAACATGGCTTAAATTTTCCTTTCCTATAACTTATTTTGAGCCTTTTTTCCAAACAATTATGTTCAAGTACTAAATTTATTAATTTTTTATTCAGAATAGGCACACTGCAGATCTTTATAAGAATGTGAAAGGGAAGGAGGGATGGGTGGGAGGTCAAGGGTGTGGCACACCTTTTGGGGGCAGGACACAAATATAAGAGGGTCCTTATCTAACAAAAGCAATCAGTGTAACCTAGTTCTGTGTACACTCAATGAATCCCCAACAATTAAGGAAAAAAAGAGAAGAAGGGGGTGGTACCTGTAGCTCAAAGGAGTAGTGTGCTGGCCCCATATACCGGAAGTGGTGGGTTCAAACCCAACCCCGGCCAAAAAAAACTGCCAAAAAAAAAAAAAAGAAGAAGAATGTGAAAAAATCTTTAAGTCTTTTATCCAAACCAAAGACAATAAAAGAAAAACAAACAAAGCAAAAAAAAAAAAAAAAAAAAAAAAAACCAACCCAGGGGAACATATAAATAATGGATAAGTATGTTTTCACAAATTACAGGCTCTTAGAAGATAACCCATAAGAAACTGATTTCTTAGAGCTAAGTTTAATAAACTTTGACTGAGAATGGAAAACTAAACAATGATAATAATTACAATGCTTGGCAGAATCCAAGACAACAGAAGGTAAAATTTACAGTGTTAATAAGTGATTGATATATGAAGTAATTTTAGATTTATCAGTTACTTTAAATTAGATCCATTATCCCTATTTCCCCAAATAAATCGGCATTTATTTCCACATACTGCTTGAAAATAAATTATTTTTCTTTGACTTCCAGAAGTACAGTCTAGTTTCCTATCAAAATTTTCTCGCATAGTCATCTGTCTTTACAAATTGTGTGCTTATTTCTACAATTCCCTTTAACAGAAAAAAAAGTTACATTTTTTTCATTCTGTTACATGTCCCCTTACTTGAACAATTTCAACAACCTTTTCTTCAGTCAGCTTTAACTTTAATCAGTTCTGACATTCTGACTGCCCTGTTCTTGGGAAGGTTGATTACTTCATATTCTTTGACCTAGAAGTGATATCTTGCTATGTTTTTATATATCAGGTATCCCAGATTTTCTAATTCTTTTTCCTAGTGTTATCTTTGTTGTTTCGAGCATTTCCATTAGTAACTAGATTAGGAAAAACATATTGCTCTGCAGACAACATTAATGAACGAAGTTTATAACTTTTATAATCATCAAATCAAGTACACTTAATATGTTCAGAAATTTGAGTAACCATCTTATTGCAATGATATACAAGCTTGTGAATGAAACTGGTTCATATATGTATGTGTGTGTGTTTGAATTTTGTTTGTTCATATTTCTGCTATAAGAACACAAATAAAGTAAAAAGACAAGCTTCAGAATGGGAAAAGAGGCTTTAAACAATCAAAATTTTTTATATTGCAGCTCTGGAAGTCTAAAATGAATCTTGATGAAAAACAAACTGTGAGCAGGGCTGCATTCTTTTCCTGAGAATCTTCAAGAAAAATCTTTGTTCTTACCTTTTCTGGCTTCTACAAGCCAACTGTGTTGCTTGGCTCATGATCTTTTTCTCTCTTTTTAAAGTCAGAAATATTGCATATGTCTAACACTTCAGTATTATTCCTTTCTCGGACTAAAATGGGAAGTTTCTTCAATTTGAACACCTATGAATTTAGATCAGGTCTACATAGACACTTCAAGATACACTTCTCATCTCAATGTCCTTCACCATAATCACACCTGCTGAATAATTTTTGTCATCTAAAGTCATATATTTACAGGTTTCATGCATTAGAATGTGGATATTTTGGAAAATGTTCCACAATAAAATATATTGTGATATAAACATATATTAATATGTATAGCATGAATATATTCAATGATGTTTGTTGTGTACATTATAAGATACATCATGTTATGTATTGATATATATTGCACTTTAAAAATACATAATATAAGACATCCTTTTACTCCAGGTGCAATCCATTCAATATGCCCACTATCTAAAATACAGTCACCTGGCAATTATGCTTAACTGGATGGAAGGCTAACCACTGTATCTGAAAAGAAGAGGAAATGGTTTATGTGAATCGCTGGCTTTATTTCACAGTGTTTTTTTCTTGATGTCAAATCTTTGTTTCAACATACTTTGTGTGTAGATACAACATACTCATCACTTCCCCAGAAAGTTACTATTTAAATACAAGTCATCATTGCATTCTGTTTAACCATAGAACTTCCATCTAATGTGTAGTCCTCTCTACAAAATCTGCACTTCACTTATTTTTTACTAGACATACATAAACAAAAAAAAATAAGGTTTCTTCTGCCACTCGACCAATTCACAGTGGAGAAAATGACAAGGATATTTATAGCAATCACTGTCCAAAGTGATTATGAAATCAGATGAGAATTGTAATGTGAAATTCCTCAACTCTGCCACTTCAAGCTACTAATTTCTTTATTATGAAGCTAGAAAAAATAAACTTGGGAATTTATAAAGATCTAAGTATTAAATTAAGGTTGGCTCTGAAATGAATAATGTCTAAAACATGGTTCTATTTGGTGGGTGGATCTCCTCCACCAAGACTCCTATCTTATGTTTCGTCATCTTTATCACAATTTCCAAGTCAGCTGTGCTTATTTCAATCTTGCAAGACTACCAGAAGCACAATCACATGATTGTGATTAGAAGAATTTTGTGGGCCCATTCCTAGAGGGGAACCACATCAATTCTCCTCATTTCCAGAGAACTAAAACTTGGCCATTTGGTCAAAAGTAATTGCATGAGAACCAAAATTAGCCTAGTCAGTGGCCAGGTATGAGAGGATGTAAGTTTCATAAACATTTACCTACATTTATCCATATGTGCCCATATTTGTTCATATTTCATAATTTTCAGCAAAGCCGAATTTCATGTAAAAGAAAGTAATGTATAAAGAATCAAGTACGCTGTAAAATACTCTTAGTAATTATATTACTATATTTTATTCAGTTGGTGATCCCTATGTGCCAATAGCCATGACATGATATTGAAATTCCCAACTTACTTATCATGAAATCTGAAATAAATATTTGTTATTTACACTAACAAACAGGAAAAAGGAAGTCAAAGAGAGAAAGTATCTTGCCCAAAGTCACATGACCAAAAACTGATGTTGTGTTTTTGAATGCTACTTGACTGACTTCACAACCCTGCTGCCAAATATTGCATGATACAGCCAACTGTCATACATTGAAGCCACCTGCTCAGAGCAAAAGAGGAGTAAAATAAGAGAATCACATGTTATATGAACCATATGTTACATTGTACTGGTTGAGAGCGTAAGGTAGCTAAACTATATAGTTTAAGAATAAGTAAATAATAAGTTATTTGCTTATTAAGAATAAGTAGTAAATATATTAGTACAATACATATGGTATATCTCCAGTAAACATGTATTGAAATATCATGTTATTACCTTGTAGCATAAACATATAACATAACATTTATCATCTTACCATTTTTAAATGTACAGCTCAGTATTGCCAGGTACATTCACATTGTTTTGAAATAAATCTCCAAAATATTTTCATGCTGCAATCTAAAATTTGACACTCATTAAATGACAATTTCATTTCTCCTCTCCTCCCTTTAGACACTAATGGCCATATTCTACTTATAATCTGTTTTTTTAAGATTCTGTGATTTTGGAATTTAAGAGAAATGAAAAGATCAGTGAGGAGGGAGCAATCTCTTTGTATAGACAGAAATCAAGTCTTTGCTCATGTATTCTCCCAGTCTGTTCAAAGATCTTGCATATGAGAACACACCCATATCTATTTGGGGTGAGAAAAAATACAATATAAATATGGGTAATAGAATCTTTTGAAATAGGATTGTTTTCTTGGATAGAACTATAAAGACTGACTTAGCAGAATTATGTCTGTGTATGAAGATGGTCAGTTTTTGAGACTGACCATCTTCAGTCTTCCAACAGGCAATATCACTTAATGGTTAATTCTGAAGATTTTAGAGGTAGTAAAAACTGAGTGTAAATCTAATTTCTACCATTTAAAAACTACTCTTCTTTATGCAAGTCACTTTAACTCTCTGAGACTCAGTTTCCTTGTTTAAAATATGGGATCAGCAGTGATACCTATTTCATAGAGTTACATACCTGCATAATTACTCTCAATCAAGTTGATGCTCATGTATCAGAAGCTGGTTAGCTAGAGACCCTAGATATCTGGGGTAGGAATGGAGATGGGCATAGAGAATTAAGACTAGGAAGGAAATAGAGTAAGTGAGAAAAAAAATATTAGCTAATATGAAAATTATAACTCATCTTACACCTAGATAAATAAGATCTTTTCCTCTGATACTCTTGTGTAATTAGTCTCATTGTGGGAACTGGGAATATCTTTTTCTCTCAGTCAAATCCATCCAAAGAATATATGCTTCATTTATACATAATCTTATCTTGTAATCAGGGATGCTAAGAAATAGAGTAGTTCTAAGTTAGAAAGAACAATATGAATTAGTGAAATTTTAAAATTTTCTATCCCTGATTATAGACAAGTCTGTCCAGCATAATTAAGAAATAACCTAGCCACAAAATTTACAATATTTCATGTTTTGTACTGAAATAAATATTTTTATTTTCTATTTAAAAACTATATATGTTTTTACATTTCTGTAGTAAAATGTTTTTTGCTTCAAAAGTTTTATTTCAAACTATGTTAATCTATAAAAATTTTGACATTTTTCCCCAAACAGAGAATTTCAATCTTCTAACTATGTTTATTTATTACTTGACTATGTAATAAGAAGAGTGGAACATAGGTACCTGTTCAAAATTAAAAATTGTTAATAATATACAATATATAAATACATTATATAAAGAATAAAGGTAAAATTATATATATAAATTAATATATTCAATATAAATAAACCTATGGTGTATATATACATATGCATATAAAATTATATTTATGTGAAAATATAATGTTATATTTCATTATAGAACATATAATTGTATGCTTTTATAATTATGTAAATATACCTAAAAATAACTTCTTTGGTTTAAGAGTTAATGATTTATAACCTTGTCCTTCAAGCCCCTCCTCCTCCCCTTTTGACATCTGAGAATTGTTTAAACTGATAGCCGAATAGTATTTACTGCATTAACATACTTCCTTTGTTCTGGCTTATGGAAAGGCAGCAATATTTATGAGGATTTTTGATTAAATGACTAAGAGATTATATGTTTTGGTTTCTTAAGTGCTTAGTTTCACAGTTACTCAAGCTTTAGTTATCTAAGAATGATTTACAGCTAGAATTCAATAAGTTTCAATTTCTGCAGAATAAGAAATTCAGCAGGGAAGCATACTAGTTGTCAAAAATGAAAGCAGAATTAAGCCAAATATTCTAACATATTGTTAGGGGAAAGAAGCTACAATTAATACTTTATATATGCATTTTGTTTAAAATCAGTGGTTCAGGTTTGACAGTTTCAGGGAGCACTAAATTTCTTTGCTTAAAATGAGTAAAATAAGTGTTCAGTAATTTATTATTATTATTATTTTTTTTTTTTTTTTTTTTTTTTGAGATGTAGACTTACCCTGTTACCAAGCATACAGTGTAGGGGTATCTGTTACAACTCACTGCAGCCTCAAATCCTGGAGTCAAGCAATTCTCCTGCCTTAGCCTTCTGAGTAGCTGGGACTATGCCATCATGACCAGCTAATTTTTCTATTATTTCTAGAAACATGGTCTTGCTCTTTGTCAGTTTGGTCTCAACCATTGATCTGAACCATGATCAATTCTCCCACCATCCTCCCAGAGTGCTAGGATTATAGTTATAAGCCACCATGCTAGGCCACAGTAAAAATTTTCTCTCATTCTTTATTCTGTTGTTTTTAAGGGCATGCTTTCAACATTGAGAAGAGAGTTTGCTATATTACAATTTCCTATTCATAACAATAAAATAATATGAATTGAGCTAAAACTGCATGATGAGTAGCAAATTAACAAGAAATATCCTCAGCATATCTTCCTAAGGATCGAAAATAACTTATTTTTCTTTCTTTTTTTTTTTTGCAGTTTTTGGCCAGGGCTGTTTTGAACTCACTACCTCCAGCATACGGGGCTGGTGCCCTACTCTTTTGAGCTACAAGTGCCGCCCTAAAAATGACTTCTTTTTATAAGACCTTTAATAATAATACCACTAAGTGGTCAAACTTTTTTTTTCTATAGTAAATTAAAACTTCACACCAGATTTTTTATAATTATTTCTGGAGCTATGGATTAGAAAATTATGTCCTTTCTCATGATAAGAAAATTTTCAGTGATCCTTGAGTGTGTTTTTAGAAACTTGCCTGCTGCATGACCCTGAGTGTGGATGACATGAAAAATTTCCAAGTGACATGTGGCCAGAGTTCAAGGAGAAGAAGACAAAGCAGCAACAGCTTCTCAGAAACCTGACCAGAACTGGCATAAAAACAGCCCACTTTTGAAACTTACACCTCTTGCAGCTCTTTGTAGTCTCACTTCACTGTACTCTTTGAACTCCATCTAATGACCTAGGCAGCCTTTCTGCAAACCACTAGTAGGGCTTTTAGAAACTCAAGGATGGAGAGGAAAGCATTGCCCTGTGTGGAGCTCCTATAAGCAAGTCATCCTTAGCTGACATGGCATGGACTTGCCTAAACTGATCTCTAACTTCTGCCTAAGGTTTGCTCTACTTCATGAGGGTATGTGCACAAAAGAAAACAACTGATTCTTTAATTACATTTAGGTTATTCTTTGTTTCTCAATTTCAGAGCCCACCTCACAAGGCGTGATTCTTCTGCCTTGGGTCAGGTTTCTCTTGCTTTTCCTAGTGGCATCCTTAGTTTATCGATGATGTTTCAAATCTTTATCTCTCAAGTTTTCTGCACCATGAAAATTATTTGTGCATGCAAGGAAGTTTAAGGAGAGGCGCACAGTACACAGGGCTCTAAAAAGTAGACCAGTAAACAATATACCAAAAGGTGATTTAACAGATTTTAAACAGAACAAATTTTAGAACACACTTAAGAAGATTTCATAACAAAGATTTTCAGGATAATCACTAACAAATAACCATGTAGATAGACCCACAAATGGATGGGAAGGTTATGGGTGAAGAGGTGATTAAAGGTGATGTGTTAAACAAGAAGACATTTGAAGCAAAGTGAGGGAAATGGCAAGCTATGGGAACTCCATCAAACTACTTTCATTATTGGGATACGTTTGACATCTCTACTGAAGCGATGTATGGACACATCTGAAGCCCAGAGGAGGAACTGTAAGACGGAATTAAGAAGAACTTACGGTATCTTCATGGGTTTTGCGATTTGGGAAAGACAGATTGCAAATGAGGGACAGAATATTTTTTAGGTTAACTTGAGTAAATTTCTCTAAGCTTAAAATTGAAGACTTTATCGTGTCAGACTGATATACTTTGCAAATATTTTTGTTTCTCTGATCTTTCTTTTAGTATCTGAGCTATTTGTTGTGTTCTGAGTAACCCCTAGTATTTCTGTTTGGGTGTAGGTGATTTAGGTGATTTCAGAGCTAAGGAAACACCTTCCCTCTTCAGTTCTG
This sequence comes from Loris lydekkerianus, assembly GCA_963574355.1. Taxonomy (NCBI): domain Eukaryota; kingdom Metazoa; phylum Chordata; class Mammalia; order Primates; family Lorisidae; genus Loris; species Loris lydekkerianus. The sequence continues at coordinate 55,571 of CAUYPK010134573.1, forward strand.
TGGAGTTTGGGAACACAGACCAAGGAAGAAATAATAGCTGATGCCAGAACTGGTGCTTACTGGAGGGCCCAGACTTGAGAATTATGCAGACATCAGCTATAAACACCGCATGTTCCTCCCCACACACGCAATTTTAAACTCATGAAGTGTGTCATGTCAGCTTACATCACCTGTCTTATTTTGAAATTCACATAAGAGAAAGTTCAGAAGCATAAGTTCTTATTGTCAATTGAACTTTTGTTTTTTAATATAGCCACACAAGGATAGGAATTTTTAAAATCAATCATAATAAAAGCATTGACACACTGTCAGGAACTTTCCTATCAGGTAAAACCATCAAGTCAGTTTATGTGGCTAATGCTTTGCTGAGAGCTATCATCTCATATGATCCTATCCTCATAGCAGAAATTATGACACACCCCGCTTGTACACATACAATATGCAACCTTTGACAAATCATTTAACCTGTTGATGGCAGGTCCAGCCTCTGCAGAATAATGTGCTTGGTTGTACTTCTTTAGCATCGTTTCTTTCTATTACATTCTTATTTTTATTTGACTATGGGAATTCTCAAGCTATTAAAAACCAAAGATACTAACTCTGTAAAGGCAAAATGTTGTTTCCTATTAAGCACAACAATTTTTCTGCCATACACAGAAAACACAATATAAGAATGCTGCCAGTATTTGAGTCTTACAAACCCTACAATCCAACTCTTCACCCTATCTAGGGCTTAAGATTTTAAATTGATCTACATTTTAGAGATAATTATTAGATATAATTAGAGATAAAGGAAATGATAGATTTTTTTGTGGGTTTATATCTCCTTCTTAGTACTCAATAGCTCACCTGGAATAAGCTCAGGAATTCAATTGATAAATTGAAAAATTTTCAATCAAAGCCACACCGTCATTGTCCACCAAGTTTAAGCACACTTTCTATTTGTCTTGCTTACTGCTCTATTTGTAAGTGGAGCTGACATATAAAAATAGCTTCAGCAGTAAACCTTTGGTCTTAAGGTGCCTACCATTCCCCATGAGTGCTTTGATAACTGTAGCTTACTTTGTAGTAAAGTTGTACTGACAGCTGTCATCAAAGGCTTTCATGAAGCATTTGTTGACCTTTAGATGCTGCCTGTAACAAGTGCTGTTGTGGTCTTCAGGGCCTTGCTATGGAATCTCCTACTTCAACATAGTTTTTACATGGTTAACCTTTAATATACTAAACAAAATCAAATAATTCCTGTCTTTTATTTCCTAATGATTCTTTACTCCATAAGTCTTCCTTCTAGTTCTTCTTCCATGCCAGGAAATACAATAGCATCTCTACAATTGACCACCTTCTTACTCTGATCTAATTCTTATAGACCAATCATACACCACATAAACATATCAGTAGGTCTAGTTCCTTATGTTGACCACCTCCGTGTGTTGACCTAATCCCCCTAATACCCAACCCTTCTCTCCTCTCCCCCACACTTGAATTCAACTGTTTCTCTCTCCTGTGAGCATGTAATTATTCATCTACTGGATTCATATTAGTATTGAGTACATTGGATGGATACTTGATTTTTCATTCTTATGATATTTTACTAAGGAGAACATTCTTCTACTCCATCTAGGTTAGTAGAAAAGATGTAAAGTTTCCATCTTTTTTCCCATGGTATTCATATGCTACAGTTTATTAACCTATTCATGGGTTGATGGGCACTTGGGTTGATTCCACATCTTGGTGATTGTAAATTGAGCTGTGATAAGGCACAAAACAATACCAACTATAGAAGAAAAACTCTTGACACCATTGGCCTGGGAAAAGATTTTACAAAGACCCTCTTGACAATGGCAGCAACACCAAAAATAAATAAATGGGAGAAAATATTAAATTTTAATGTTTAATATTAATGAATCCCAAGACTTCAACTTTTAGAAAATAATTTGTATTTTTTTCCAAAATGGTGTATAGCTCCCCAGGCCAGTATTATAATAAATAAATACATTCTTTAAGAGACATGTTATGCTCTTCATCAACCAGCTTTAATTCATCCATCCTTATTTATCAGTTCATGCTCCTGACTACATAACATTCCCATAATTTATCAAAGTTAAGGAGGATATATTTAGATTCCTTTTATTTATATCTCACAATAATGTGATAGAAGTGGGAAGAATAAAATCCCATGAAAGATTGGAGCCTTCTGTAAATCTATGGAAGATCATTTCTACCATGCTCCTCAATTAGCTGAAAAATTCCTAATTCATATATTATGTTAGTGCAACTCTCAGTTATTTTTTTCAAAATGGTATAACCTCTCAAGCACTCCAGAGTTATTGACAATTGCTATCTATGGAGAGTGCGGCAAGCATTGACGTACTTTCAACAATGGCTCCCAAAATCCTGAGTGAGGTGATTCAGAGTATATTTTAGGGTCTGTAAATTCTACATTATCAGTATTATAATTTTTTAATCAATGTTAAATTTCTGACATCTTTAATCTTGAAAAAAGTTTAACCTTGATAATACTAAATGCCATGTTATCAACAACATTATCAATATTTCATAGCACATGCTATGTTTTAACCTAAACCTGCATTTTTATGTACTTTCTATGGCATGGTGATCATGGAAAATGTCATTATTAAATATGTAGTGAAAATGTTCTTAAACTGAGATTCCTTAGGTGTCATCTATCAGTTGATAGAAATGCTCAGATTGACTATACTAACTTTAAAAATGCATTGTCATGTCTTTCCTTCTAAATGTATGAGTCATGAAGTAACATGTCAAGAACAACCAGAAGGGCAAGTTCACCATCAATTTTTATTAAATTTTTGTTTAAGAACAGATTTTACCTGGCCTAACAAAAAAGTTTTCATGGTTAAGAAAATAACTGTAGAGCCTTTCAGCTGGAAACGCCATCTTCCAGTAATTCACCAAAATGACAAACACAAAGGGAAAGAGGAGAGGCACCCGATACATGTTCTCTAGGCCTTCTTGAAAACATGGAGTTGTTCCTTTGGCCACATATATGTGAATCTACAAGAAAAGTGATATTGTAGACATCAAGGGAATGAGTACTGTTCAAAAAGGCATGCCACACAAATGTTACCATGGCAAAACTGGAAGAGTCTACAGTGTTTCCCAGCATGCTGTTGGCATTGTTGTAAACAAACAAGTTAAGGGCAAGATCCTCGTGAAGAGGATTAATGTTCATATTGAGCATATTAAGCACTCTAAGAGCTGAGATAGCTTCCTGAAACGTGTGAAGGAAAATGATCAGAAAAAGAAGGAA
>CAUYPK010134575.1:0-7500 GCA_963574355.1 Loris lydekkerianus
AAACAGCCCAAAAAATTAACCAGGCATTTGGCAATGATAGTGTTAATGAACGCACTGTTCGACGTTGGTTTGCGAAATTTCGTTCCGGAAATTTTAGCCTCGAAGATGAGCCCCGAAGTGGTCGATCTAGAGTAATCCAGGACAAGGATTTGAGGACCCTGGTGGAGACTGACCCATCACAAACAGTGCGTGGGATGGCGGAAGAACTGGGTGTCAGCTCCCATGCAGTTTTTGAGGCTTTAAAACATATTGGAAAGGTCAAAAAGCTTGAAAAGTGGGTGCCCCACGATTTAAACAATCGGCAGAAATTGTCACGTTTCGAGGTTTGTTCTTCATTGCTTTTGCGCAACCAAAACGATCCTTTTTTGGATCGGATTGTCACATGTGATGAAAGGTGGATTCTCTATGACAATAGGAAACATTCAGGACAGTGGTTGGACACCGATGAGCTACCCAGGCACTTCTCAAAGGTGAAACCCCACCAAAAAAAGATCATGGTTACTGTATGGTGGTCAGCGGCTGGTGTGATTCACTATAACTTTCTGCAACCAGGCCAAACCATCACAACAGAGTCCTATTGTGAGGAAATTGATGAAATGTACCGAAAATTGTGTCAGCAGCAGCCAGCACTGGTCAACAGAAGAGGTCCGATCCTGCTCCACGACAACGCCCGGGCACATGTCTCACAAATCACCATCCGAAAATTAAAGGAATTGAGCATTCAAAGTTCTGCCCCACCCACCATACTCCCCAGACCTCTCACCAACCGACTACCATCTTTTCAAGCACTTCTATAACTTTCTTACCGGTAGAACCTTTGCCAATCAGGACCTAGCAAAAACGGCCTTCGTTGACTTCATCGAATCCCGAGCACCCAATTTTTATGCCGACATAATTAATTGACTTGTGTTACGTTGGCAAAAGTGCACTGATTCAAATGGCGCTTATTTCGATTAAATTGAATAAATATTCACTGAGATATTACAGTTTAAAGTAGACTCATAAAAACAGACAAAACTTTTGAAATGACCTAATAAATGTATGATTTGAAACTAAAGATTATGAAGAGAATGAACAGGATTATCTGTGACACAAGGCAAGGAATCCTCTGTGAGGAGAACTTTAAGCTGAGGCAAAAGGAAGAGAGGGAGGAATCTTGTGAAGAGTTGGAAACTGTGTGTCCAGGAAAAGGGAAAAAATATGAGGAAACACCCTGAAAATGAAAAAAGCATCGATGCTCTTAAGAAAATCAAGAAAGGCCAATGTGGCAAAATCAAAGTGATGCAGGGGGTATGGCAAGGCTGAAGAAGCAGTCAGAGCCAGTTCCTAGGGTTTTGAGACAGAGTCTCACTATGTCACCCTGAGTGTAGAGTGCTGGTTCATCAGAGCTCACAGCAACCTCAAACTCTTGGGCTTAAGCCATTCTCTTGCCTCCACCTCCTGAGTAGCTGGGACTACAGGCACCCGCCACAATGCCCGGCTATTTTTTGGTTGCAGCTGTCATTGTACTTTAGCAGTCCCTGACCGGGATTGAACCCACTAGCCTCAGTGTACGTGGCTGGTGCCCTAACCACTGAGCTACGGGCCGAAGTGTAGGATTCTTTCACAATACATTAGGTGTGGTTTGTACTATAAGAACAATGGGAAACTATGTAAAGATTTAAACAAGGGAGTGGATGCATGGTTGATTTAGAATTTTTAAAGTATACTTTAGCTTCTAGATAGAAATTTGATGAGATGGGAAAGGGGTGAAGGGAGACCAGGGTAGCAGATTACTAAATAACCCAGGTGAGATCATGGGATTAAGGAAAGGGGAGTAGCTGTTTAGAAGAAGATAAAGAGAAGATGGGCTTGAGGTACATTTTGAAGGTCAAATCCATAGACCTAGTGATTGAAGCAAGAGACTGGGTAGAGGAACAGTTTAGATGAGGGGTGTAAGAAGCACATTCAGTCCCACTAGGCTCCAAGTAGCAACATCAGGAAATAAGCGTCTGCAGATCAGAAGAAAGGTCCAGGCTGGAGACATGAAATGGAGACTCATGACATTCATTTATTTCCTTTTCAGGTCAAGCAATTGAGAGTATATGAATATAATTCATGAAAATAGTCAGTTGACAAATTAATACTGATGCATATTTTATACTTACATATAAAAATTTTATTTTCAAATGATACATTTTTACTGCTGAGTAAAAGAAATTTATGCAAAGCAAGTCAAGAATTCCTCAAGATCTAGAAGTCAATTGTTAGAAGTGGTAGAATATAATACAAAAGGAGAATTTAAATTGTACTTTCTATCTTCCCTCTTAGGTTGTCTATCATGAAAAAATATGACTTTTGTTGTTCCGAGTTGATACCTAGCAATGGAATTGCAGGATCAAATGGAAGGACGACTTTTAGTTCTTTAAGAATTCTCCATTCTTCTTTCCATAAAGGCTGTATTAGTTTGCAATCCCACCAGCAGTGTAGAAATGTTCCCCTCTCTCCACATCCACCCAGTGTCTGCAGATTTGGGACTTTACCATATGGGCTAACCTCACTAGAGTAGTGGTTTTGATTTGCATTTCTCTGATGATTAGAAGCAATGAGAATTTTTTCATGTTTTTGTTGTTCAGCACACCCCCTTGGTGAAGGACTCAACTACAATTTGAACCTTATCTTAGAATTGAAAACAAGGTAACCTAAAAATTGATACCCTGATATTATTATTATTTTTTTTTTTTGAGACAGAGTCATTCAGTTGTTCTGGGGTTGATGCTGTGGTGTCATAGCTCATAGCAACCTCAAACTCATGGGCTCAAGAGATTCTCCTGCCTCAGCCTCCCAGGTAGCTGGTACTACAGGTGCAGGCCACAACATCCTGGCTAGTTTTTAGAGACAGGGTCTTGCTCTTGCTCAAGCTGGTCTTGAACTCTTGAGTTCAGGGAATCCACCTGCCTCGGCCTCCCAGAGTACTACGATTACAGGCATGAGCCACTGCACCACCCCTGTACCCTCATATTAATTTGAAATTAAAAATAAATAAATAATAACTTAAATAGTAAATTAAATAAATAGTAAATACCTTAGATGAGCAGTGGAAGGTACACTTAAAATACGTGAGGAAACTATCATCTAAAAATATCAGTGCTTGTCATATTTTTAATAATTTATTAATTAATAATTTAGTATTTAATAATTATTTTAAATAATTTATTGTTTAATAATCATTTCTTAAAAATATGACAAGCACAGATACTTTTAGATGATAGTTTCCTCACAAAGTTTAAGTGTACCTTCCGCTGCTCACCTAAGACATTTACTTGATATTAGTTGTGAATATATTTTTTCTTTTTTTGCTTTTTTATTGGAGTAAAATACACATACAAAATTTACCACCTTTAACATTTTATGTGTATAGTTCTATAATAACAACTATATAGCTATGTATATATACATATATACTCACACGGAGTGGCAAAAAGTATATATACATTTTAGGAAAGGAAAAAACTTCATTAAAATTTTAATACTCTATATAACATTAACAAAGTATAAATACAAGTCACACAGAGCACCTCTTGCAATTGCAGAAGTCAAACATGATGAATATTATAGATTTAATACAGTTTTTTTGTTTTTTTTTTTTCCTTTCTTAAAATGTGTATACATTCTCTGGCACCCTCTGCCTATGTCCCTTTTCTTTTCTGTCCCTTACCCCTTACTTGGCCTCTGGTACAACCATTCCACTATCTTCTTGAGATACACCTTTTAGCTCCCATGCATAAGTAAGATGATGCAATATTTGTCTCTCTGAACTTGGCTTATTTCACTTAATATAATGACCTGTAGTACCATTCACATTGCTGCAAATGACAGGATTTCATTCTTTTGATGGCTGAATAGAATTCCATTGTGTACATAAATCACATTTTCTCTATCCATTCATTTATTGATGGGTACTGAGGTTGATTCTATATTTGGGGCATTGTGAATAGTGCTGTAATAAACATGGGCAGGCACATATCGCTCCAACATACTGATTTTCTTTCTTTCAGATGTACCGCATATACTGGAGTATAAGCCGACCTGAGTATAAGCCCACCCCCTTAATTTTACCCTAAAAACTGAGAAAACTTAGTGACTCGGGTATAAGCCAAGGTGGAAAATGCAGCGGCCACTGGTAAATTTCAAAAATAAAAATGTACACCCAAAACAATTACAATAATTGAGGAATCAGTAGGTTAAATGCTTTTCAATATTTATTGCTAAAGAAAAACTGGAAACTAGCAACAACAACTTTAAAATTTTAAATAAAGTGCAGAAAACCGTCGCTTAACAGGTAATCAAGCTAAATCACAAAGGTTAAAATCCTTCAAAACTGGATTAATTTAAGGTGCCATTAAATATTGTGGGTTAAATAGTTCAGTGGAATACAGTTCAGTTCAGCCACCTACCTCTTCAGCTCAGCAGCGACTTGTGGACTGAGCTGAAGCACCGCCCCCTCAAGCAGACAGAGACGGCAAAAGATGACTGGAGACTAGGTGCATTTGATTAGGTGTGTGCGCACCGAATCAAATAACCTGTATGACCCAAGTATAAGCCGAGTTTGGGTTTTTCGGCACAAAAACTCGGCTTATACACGAGTATAAACAGTATGTCCAGTAATAAAATTGCTGGATCGTATGGTAGTTCTGTTTTTAGGGTTTTTTTGTTTGTTTGTTTGTTTTTTTAGGAAATTCCGTACTGCTCTGTCTAGTGGCTATACTAATTTGCATTCCCACCAACAGTGTACAAGGATTAGCCTTTTTTTCACATCCTCACCAGCATTTATTATTGCCTATCTTTTCTATATAAACCATTTTAACTAAAGTAAGATATGTGGTTTCAATTTGCATTTCTCTGATTAGTGATATTGAACAGTGTTTCATATACCCCTTGGACATTTGTGTGTCTTCTTTTGCAAAGTGTCCATTCTTTTGCACATTTTAAAATCAGATTACTTGAGTTTTAGATATTGAATTGTTTGAGCTCCTTATATATTCTGGTTATTAATCCCTTATCAGATGAATAGTTTACAAAGATTCAATCCTTTATCAGATGGATAGCTGGCAAACATTTTATCCTATTCTGTGGGCTATTTCTTCACTTTTTTGATATGTTTTGCTGTACAGAAGGTTTTTTATCTTGATGTAACCCTATTTGTCTATTTTTGCTTGGACTGCCAATGATTTTGAGGTCTTATACAAAAAATCTGTGCCCAAACCAATGTCTTGGAGCATTTCCCCCATGGTTTTATTTCCTAATAGTTTCATAGTTTCAAGTGTTAGATTTAAGTCTTTAGTCCATTTTGATTTTATTTTTGTATACAATAAAAGATAGAGGTCTAGTTTTATTCTGTGTATAGTTATCTAGTATTCCCAGCCCCATTTATTAAAGAGACTGTCCTTTTCCCATTGTATACTCTTGGCGTCTTTGTCGAAGATAAATTGGCTGTAAATGAATGGATTTACATATGGATTTACAGTCTGTTCCTTTGGTCTATGTGTTTGTTTTTATTAAGTACCATGCACTTTTTAAAAAATTTCAGAATATTATAGGGATATACACATTTTTGGTTACATAGTTTGTTTTGCACATTTCAGGACAAAGTTATAAGTATGCCCTTCAGCTAGAATGTGTGCGTTATACCCATGAGGTGTGAATTAACCCAATCCTATTCCCTCATCGCCCTACTTGATTCCCGTTGATTTTTTACTTCCATATGTGCACATAAGTGTCAGTCGGCTAATTCCAATTTAGAATTGAGTATATGTGGTGTTTGTTTTTCCATTCTTGTGACACTTTACTTAGAAGAATGGTCTCTAGGTCCATCCAGGTTGTTACAGAAGATACTAGATCACCATTTTTTCCTATAGCTGAGTAGTACTTGGTATGTGTATTGAAAGGCATTTAAGATATTTCTACATCCTTGTAGTGTGATTTGTGCTGTTATAAAGATTCAAATGCAAGTGTCTTTATAATATAATGTCTTTTCTTTTGGATAAATACCTAGTAGTGGAATTGTTGGATTGAATGGTAAGTCAACTGTTACTTCTTTGAGTTATCTACATACTACTTTCCATAGAGGTGTACTAGTTAGTACCATGCACTTTGGTTACTATAACTTTGTAGTAAATTTTGAAGTCAGATAATGTGAGTCTCCCATTTTTTTTTTTTCTCAAGATTTCTCAGGCTATTCAAAGTCTTTTGTAATCCCATATAAATTTTAGAATTGTTTTTATTTATTTGAAGATTGTCATTAGTATTTTAATACATATATAGTATTATCTTGAGTCTGTAAGTTGATTTGGGTAGTATTGCTATTTTAACAATATTAATTCTTCTGATCCATGATCATGGAATATCTTTCAATTTTGTGTGTCCTTCTCAATTTTTTCATCAGAGTTTTATTTTATAATTTATCTCACATAGATCTTTCACTTCTTTGATTGAATTGATTCCTAGGTATTTTATAATTTTTATAGCTATTATAAATGGGATTGCTTTCTTGATTTTTTTTTTCAGATCATTCATTGTTAGCATATATAAATGCTACTGATTTTCATATGTTGGTTTTGTGTCCTGTAACTTTAATGGATTCATTTATTAGTCGTAATGGAATTTTTGTAGGAATCTTTAGGTTTTTCTAGGTATAAGATCATGTTATCTACAAACAAGGTTAATTTAACTTCCTTTCCAATTTGAATGCCATTTAATTCTTTTTCTTGCCTAATTGTTCTGGCCAGGACTTCAAGTATTATGTTGAACAAAAGTGGTGAGAGTAGGCACCTTTGTTTTTAGTCCACAAAGGAAAGGCCTTCAATTTTTCCCCATTCAATATGATGCTGGCTGTGGGTTTATCATATGTGGCCTCATTCTTTTGAGGTATGTTCTTTTTGAGGAGGTTTTATCATAAAAAGGTATTGAATTTTATGAAATGCTTTTTCAGCATTTATTGGAATAACAATATAGTTTTGTTTTTTATTCTGTTAATGACTTATAATACATAGATGCTTTTTAAAGATACAGGAAATGTGATAGATATTCTAATAAGGAAGGTTAGAAGGAGAAGGAAAAGGAAATTGGGACTAGAATATCAGTCTGGGCCTTTCCAACACTAACAGACAAGGGAAGAGAGCCAGCAAAGGGGACTCGAAGTGGACAGATAGAAAGGGTGGGGGAGTCAAAAAAATGACAAATGCCCCCTCTTGATAACTGAAAAATTTGGGCATCCATATTTAAATCCTTCCTGCTAGGGAGGACTTCTTACACAGGTTAGAGGCAACTTCCTCTTGTATTTTTTCTAACACTCTTATTTGAGTCTTTAATACAATTTCTGGCACACACTAAGCGTTTGATATATATTGAGTATTTATCCATTGAATTAATATTTAAGTTCAGCTGAGAGTGAGGGGGTAGATTTAAGTCATTTTATGAAGTCCTCCTTTTCTCCTCTCCCCTGCCTGACTCTCACACTCA